>CM060438.1:11668880-11935065 GCA_030545235.1 Helianthus tuberosus | reverse complement strand
CGCAAAAAACACAAAATGCTAAATAAAAAGACGCAATAACTAATTTAAACAAAAATTATAAAATCTACAAGCTATAAATCCAAAATGAAAACCTAAAATATCATATCGTAGAGTTCGATAAGACGGATTCGATGCCTCTTGAATGAGGTCAATCGGAGTACGTTTGATGCCATTTTTACGACTTCTTATTTTAGAAGACTTTGTATTAGATTCTAAAAAAAAAAGAAATGTAAGTTATATGTATATTAATGGAAGGAAATTATAAATTTATATGTATATTATCTATTGTAAGTTTTATATCATAGAAAAATAATAGAATCAAAGAAAGTCGCAGTTACTTGACACCGGGGGCGGAGGTATAGTATAGGTAGGGATATCACGGGCTACGTCTTAGCTCGTCTTTGTAGTTTAATTTTTTTCAATTTTATATAAAACATACCTCTGAACAAATACGGGGATACCCCTAAAAAATAGGATACTTTAATTTATTAAAATTACAAATTTTTATAAGCTCAAACAGTTTATAACACCAAACTTGAAAAATAATTAAACTCAAATTAAGTATAATATTATTGAAGAAGGCCCAATAGTTAAACATAGCCCAAGCCCCAAAACAAATTAAATATCCTTTTGTTTTGTGTATTTTGGCAACGTAAGAAACAGAACGTCACAAGATTTGTGATCATCCTAGATTCCCCGCTACTCGTCCCTGCTGATGCGCCGTTGACCGGCGGGTTTTGTGCGTATTTCTTGTCCTTTAATTTATTGCTTGTGGTTAATGTTTATGTAGTATTGTTGTTTGTAGATTTGTTAGGGTTTAGTGTTTAGATAAGTTAAATTTTACAAAAAATACTTGTTTTACTTTATTTATTATCGTTTTTTTTATTATTATATGATTGCATGGTTAAAAACTTTTTTTTCTCGGGATACCCCTAAATTAATGGGCTAGCTCCGCCACTTATTGACACCATAGAAAAATCTCACATCATTCTGTCCATAACAAAGATACATGGTGATACGAAATGTTAGCCTCAAATATTACCAATACGTTTTGGGCACATTGAGTGGGAATCTAGCAATGTGTCACCTACTAGGAAGTTTTCACTCGCGTAACCAAAACAAGTAAGCAAATTACCGGTGAGCAAAAGTGGACAATATTGCTTGGTGCGAGATGCTAAATGTTACAAATTGATTGAAATCCACTCATAAATTATTTCAATGATGGGACAAATCTCATGGAAGACGACGAGACCCAAAAGGGCACTTATGATGTTATCTTTCCACTAACACAAGTGATACTGAACCATAAGGAACACTCGAACTCAAATTCAAACAACGTGTTTTGAACGTATTAGTTGTGGATGAATGGAAAATTTCTACGGTTAAGCATGCCTAGTGGGAGCAATTCAGGATGAATGGCCTCCAAGAAGTTTTCACTTGGGTAATCAAAAACAATTTGTAAACTCTTCATAGGCAAAACATACAATATTGGTTGGTATATGGTGTGAGATGTTCAGAGGCGCAACATAATGGGGGCGGGAGGAGGCGACCGACCCCCGAACTTTTCGCTCAGTAGTGGAGAGTATGTAGTTTTCGTATAGAAATTTTTGGATATATACGTTTTCGACCCCCCGGTTTTACAGAATTTTTTGAGTATATATGTTTTTGACCCACCGGTCGGAAATCTCAAGCTTCGCCACTGGAGATGTTATAGGTTAGAGTTTGAACGAAGTTAAGAGTGTCATGGAAATATAAAATAGATGATAAGAAATTAGTCTCTCTGTCATTTTGGCAAATATGAAAGTCAACAATGTTAAGTATCAAAATAAAACCATACACATACTTAAAGATGGAATCAGTTGAGGGCTTCTTGATACAAAACGACGATGAGAACAAGAATGTAAGAGAAAAACATATTTGCTAAAGTTTGAAGAAACCTAATATTATCGTACTGAAAGTGTTAGAAATATTCCTCATCAAAAGATTGTAAATGTCTTTTAGTTAAAGTATTAAACTAGAGTTCACTGATAAGTTGTAGGTTTTTGGGTTTTTAGCTTAAATGTTTTCAGATGAAACTTTTAATAGCTTCTATAATGGTTTTAGTCATGTCCCAAGTCACAAAGTAGCCTCTCATGAAAGAAGATGAAGCCGGACTTGTAGGACATGGGTCACAATATTAATAAAATTATATAAATAAACATACTAAAGATACTCTTTATACATTTTGAACATATCTTAACGAAATAATATAGATACGACAACACATGTAAACAAATTGATTCAAACCGTAGTCTTCAACAAAAGTATGAATCGCATCTTCTTGTAGGATCCTTTGTGTAGTCTTCAACAAGATCTTCGTGTTGTCTCCCTTGCTGCAAGAAAGAACAAACGGGTGTTGACGTTTGTGGCAGATGCATATGTTCAACACGCTTCCCTTAAAACAGATTTCGCGCCTCTACTAAAAACGACGTGTCTATCTCCCAGGGTACAACAACCGAAGTAGTCTGTATTGCCGGAAATGGCCACGCGCTTGAGGTTACACCGGATAAAAATACAGTGTTAGAGCTTGTTGAAATAAGGATACGGATGTGAAGTAATCTAGTAGAGAAAACTTATCTCTCTAACCCAACACATGGGCCTTCAAGTATCTCTAAGAGCGCTTTTATCTCTATTACTATGTATCTTCTCATGTCCCAAATGAGTCACAAAAGTATACTATTTAAACAAGATCCATAGGTGGATGAAGAGTCTTCTTTAACTAGAAACTTAAATAGAGACTTAAATATAGACATAAAGACTTTAATCAAGTGACATAAAGCTGTAATTTAAAGACATAAAAAACTCTACTAAAAAGTTTATTCTTTAATTCACCACACGAAGAGTTCAACTTAATAATTTCACCAAATTAAATCTTCATTCACCTTTTCAAATTTCCAACAATCCCCCACATGAATGGAGATCGCTCAAAACACACTTACTTTCCAATGGGACCTCGACAATTGAGTATTGCCGGATAAGTAGGTTTCCTTTGAACTTTCTGTTGTGAAGCATACTTAGCCTCCTAGCGGTTTGTAGACGCAATGTCCTTGAACAAACCCTCATTTGTGTGGACGACAATACACTTCACATAATAATCTTGTTAGTTGAGTCATCCCCTCGTATTGGTGTCCAGTAATGGTCGTGGAACACTTTCCTTGTTCTGTGAGAGCTCTAGGAATTGTGCCCCCATTTCCATTCGAAGCGACCTCACTTCTCTCTAACATATGTAATTCTTCTTAAATCATTAAAAGCATTGTGGTTACCATGATTTACCCAAACCATTTACCACATATTTTGCTTATCCTCACACTTTGTCATTGAATGTCATAGGAATGGACTAGGACACATTTAAACACCCCTTTATACTTTAGGGGGATATATATATATATATTATAACCATGTATACAAGCTTATACATATTAGTTATGCCCCTATAGTGACCAACCCTTAGGCATATGAATTAGTTGTCCTATTGAACTTAGGTATTGGGATTTCCGATCAACTAAGTTAGGTTTTCTTCACACACCCTTTTTCTATCACATCCCAACCTGTGGCGGATTATCGATTGAGCCGTGATGATTGTCCAATGCTTATGACACTATTTAATGTTTCAAAATTAATCTTGTCACTTTATTAAATTGTCACACCAAAACATATAAAGTTCAAATATTTCAACATAGTCCAAAAGAAATACATATGAAATTCCATTATTAACTTCTAAGGCAGTCCTATGTGACTTCAATCCATGCATCATCAAACTTCATTCCCTGTGGTCATGCAATTCATGTGTTAATTGAATAATCACTAAACAAATAAACAACAAATAATAAAATAAAATCACCAATACGTGCGTGAGTCTCAACCCCCGAGGAGGGAGACTGAATGAAGGCGATACCTATCCACCTAGGGCTGTAAACGAACCGAACGAACACGAACAAGGCCTTGTTCGTGTTCGTTCGTTAAGGAAATAAATGTGTTCACGAACGGTTCATGAACACTTACCGAACGAGATTTTATGTTCGTGTTCGTTCATTAAGGAAATGAGCGTGTTCGCGAACGGTTCACGAACACACATAAATTTGACGAACGCGACGAAGGATAAAGATAGATGGCCCAGAGAGTAGCACTCGAACTTGAATCCCTTATTGTGGAACGGAGGTCGATTGTAATCGTGGATGTAAATAAAGAGAAATGAAAGGGAAATGATGTATAAACAAGGTGAAAGTGGGTTTTCTAGTTTAATTGTCACGGAAATAAAATAAATAAAAGTTTAATAATATAAAAAGTACAAATAAAATATAAGAAAGTACAAAGATCTTCAATTGAAACACAAACATACGAACATAAACGAACGCAAATCATCGAATGTTCACGAACACGTTCACGAACACCTTACCGAACGTTCACGAACACAATCGAACGAACGAGACCTCTGTTCATATTCGTTCATTTAACTAATCGAATAAAATTTCTTGTTCATGTTCGTTCGTTTATTAAACGAACGAACATAAACGAACTTCCCGCCGAACGATTCACGAACTGTTCGTTGAACGTTCGGTTCGTTTACAGCCCTAACCATAGATGCATATTATGAATATAAGTTTTTTGTTTCGAATTGATATACAAAATAGATTAGTTTGTAGTTAATGTACGTGTGCATGTACATTAACATGCTTGAATCTCATGCATATGTTTTTATTATTTTTATTTGTTACATGCACATATGCATACCCATGTATTTATCTTTTGTTCGATTATTTATTTTACTAGCTCTTGCATGCTACACTATCGGCCATAAAGGTGTGTTGTTAATGCTAGTTTTGGTCATATATGTTTTTATAGGATCTTATTTACTTGCTATAACTGTTTTATTTTCCTTTTTTTTCAATCTCTTTGCTACCTATCATGTTCAATAAGTTATCGAAAGGTTGTTTATATATTCCTTGGCATACCTTGTAATTTATATAAAACTGTCATTCCTTATATCATCTTTGTAGAAATATGTTACACATTAGTAACCGGAGGAAACATGCAACAATCGAGCGAAACATGCAGCAACTGAGCGACCCCCCTTTGGGACGAGGAATGGTGGGCAAAGCATATGGATGAGATAATCAAGATGTGCAAGCGCTATGACAAAACCTCATCTTCAAAGCACGCAAATAGTCCCACCTGAATCTTTAATTCATTGTTATTGACAACCCTATCCTACTTGGTAATAATTGTGATGTACCAGTTAAAATTTCCATAACCCATATTTATGAGTTTCGAATTTTAATAACTTGTATTTGTGAGTTACACCATACTACTAGATACGTCACCATAACGAATAACCCATAAACTCCACGCTTACACCACAAATCCCAACAAAAAGACGACAAAATAGAAATACCTGTCGCAACGCACCGACATTCCCACTCATATATATAATTATAAAAAGTCATTAACGGGGAGCATGAATTTAGGTCATCGAAGGCAATGATGAGGAGAAGATTAAATAAACGAGTCAATTACTACTTACTTGCACTAAAAGATGCCATTAAAAGCTTTTGGCATAGAAGTGACCAAAGTGTTGAATGCATCACATCAGTGGCCAACTTAATTTCACATATTTAGTGGGAATTTTGTTGTAAGAAATTATATATATATTAAAAAATGTCTTTCTTTAAAAGGACAAATTATTTTAAAAATTATCTTCATCTATTATATTTATTTTAAATTATATCAAAATTATTAGTTTCTGTCTATAATGCGTGTACTTATTTTATATATTTGTCACCAAAAACTTAAACTAATTTAAATTATCTTTTTTATAAATTATAATACGGTTACTAGAGTTCATGGTTTTATGTTCGTATGGCTATAATTTTATATACAATTTTGTTTCTTTCTAAATAAATTTGAAGAAAGAGGTAATAGACAAAACTACTTTTAGAAATATTGCAAATGACAATATAGCATAAGAACATGATATGTTGATTAAAGATTTTAATATATTCAGAAGTATTTGTATTACTTGGAAACGGTTATTGTCACACCCCTTCACCATCAACAATAGTTGATTGTGAAGGGCTTCTACTATATTCGATAGATTCTTAAGTTACACACTCACTTAGGCTAGACAGTATGGCCTCGTCTTCACCCCGTCCTCACGCGGCGACGGACCGGCACACCATACCGCCCCCTGCCGTCCCGTCCTCTACGTCCTTTCTTCGCCGTTTGCGACGGACCATATTGTGGGGCCCAAGTACAAAACTAGCCGTTATTTAAAAAAAAAATAATTTCTCATTTAATTTATTATTTCAAACGGTTATATTTCAAAAAATCACCAAATTCACTCACACTTTTATAAATACTCACATCTTTTACACATTTTTTTCACAACTTTTCACCCACTACAATCTCATATCTCTCTCACATTTTATAACCCCTCTTCCCTTTTTATAAAAACTCATCTATATTTATACCATTTTTTACCCGCTACCACCCCATCTCCCTCTAAAAAATTATCATGTCTTCACCTTCTTCCATTTCTTCAATTTCTTCCATTTCTTCATCATCTTCTTCTACGTGGTATTCTTCATCTTCGGAAGAGGATGCAATTATGCATAACATGGTTATGAACGCGGCTCAGGTCATCATGACGGGTGATGAAGAGTCGTCCCAACGGCTAACTAGACGAGCAAAATTAAACCGAGACCAAGAAGGTATTTTAATACTTTTTCCTTATGTTTTATATAGATTTGAAAATCTATTTTATACTTAATTTTATTTATGTTTCGTTTTAAATTTATAGCCGCCCACGTTAAACTAGTAGCCGATTATTTTGCCGACGAACCCGTGTACCCAGCCGAGATTTTTCGACGTCGGTTCCGCATGAGTCGTCCACTATTTTTACGTATAGCAAGCGATACCTGCGGAAGCCGAACGCAAACGACGTTCAAAAATTATATCAAGCACACGAACAGAGACATGGTTTCCCAGGAATGCTCGGGAGCATTGATTGCATGCACTGGCCGTGGCAGAACTGCCCAGTTGCCTGGCAATGTCAGTATACTAGGGGAGATCATGGACATCCGACTATTATTCTAGAGGTTGTTGCGTCACATGATCTCTGGATCTGGCATGCTTTTTTTTGTCTACCTGGTTCGCTCAATGAACTTAACATCATATACCAGTCACAAATATTTGAGGATGCAGTGGCGGGTACAGGTCCAGACACAAGCTTTACGGTTTCGGGGGTGGAATACAGGCGAGGTTACTACCTAGCCGATGGGATATACCCAACGTACTCGACAATTGTTAAAACTATTCCGTACCCGACGGACGATAAAAGAAAAAAGTTTGCGAAGTTTCAAGAGGGTGCGAGGAAAGATATTGAACGGGCTTTTGGTGTTCTACAAAAAAATGGCAAATCATTGAACATCCAGCACGTTCGGCTACACCAAAGCGGTTACGAAACATTATGTACGCTTGTATCATCCTTCATAACATGGTCATTGAAGACGAAGGTAGAGCGATATGCGAGTACGATGAAAACGCGTCTACTGGAAATTTTGTTCCAGTTAGTGGGGATCAACAAGATTTGAACATGTTCGCTCTACGTAACGAGTACACACATCACAACCTACAAGCGGACTTGATGGAGTACATTTGGAACAACGCTCAAAACGAACCCGACCACGACATTGAAGACAAAGACTAGTAGCTTATTTAATATATTAGGATTTAAGTTTATGTTTTTTTTTAAGTTTATTTTTTAAGCTTATGTTTTTTTTAAAGTTTATATAATGTTTTTTAATTTTAATGAAAATACTTTGTTAGTTTATTTGTTAAATGTTAAAAAAAAGTAGAAGATTAAAAAAAATAAAAAAACATAAAAGTGGTGGGGTGGACTATGACTAGGACCATCCTCCCATACCCTCTACTTTTGGGGGATGGACCATCCTTGGGAGAACTGTGACGTGGCGCCTACGTGGCGGATGGTCCTCCAAGGATGCAAAAACTTCTGAATATATTAAAATCTTTAATCAACATATCATGTTCTTATGCTATATTGTCATTTGCAATATTTCTAAAAGTAGTTTTGTATATTATCGTTTTTTTATTATTGTATGGCTACACGATAAAAAGTTTTTTTTTTTGGGGATACCTCATACCTCTAAATTAATGGGTTAGCTCCGCCACTGCTTCTTGTATTAACGAGCTTTAGTTTGACAGTAATATTACTAGGGTTTTGATTTTAATGCATCTCTATATTGATAATATTGTAAAAAGTCTGTGCTTAAAATAGCTGTGCATCAAAACTTGCTCAATTTGACCTGTACTATTGTAATGAATTTTGATACACCATATAAACATATCTGTTGGTCACTTTGTAAAACCCTCATGTGTTAAGATACATTTTGTAAGACTCCATGAGTTTAGCCACTGTTGTATAAGCCTCTAGTGTATCAAAACTTCATATGTTGGTCTACTCTTAAGTGTAACTTAGATTTTTCAATACCCTTTGCGTCAAAATGTATTACAGCCATGCATCTGAAGCTTCAAGCCATATTAAAACATCATTTAAAAAACTTGTAGTATCACTCATATCAAATCAAAAGAATAAAATTACGCATTATTTCATGTGTTATGCAATACAAACTATGTATATTGAAAGAGTAAATATTAAATAATAATAATAATAATAATAATATCTAAAAATATGAAAAGATAGTTAATTATTTTAAAATTTTATCTTTGCCTATTATCTTTAATTGAAAATTATGACGTAGAGGCCTGTAAACGAACCGAACGAACACGAACATAGGCATGTTCGTGTTCGTTCATTTAACTTTAACTGAACACGAACACGAACATATAATCGAACACATTTTTTTGTTCGTGTTCGTTCATTAAGAAATGGGGCATGTTCGTGTTCGTTTATGTTCGTTCGTTTAAAGCCTAAACGAACAGTTCACGAACATAAACGAACATAAAAAAATTACTAAACATATTTGAATAAATATAAATTAACATGATTGAAGAAACAAGTCTAATATATTACATTTCATCCGAAAACACATCTAAATAAGGGTTCATAGATATACTAATTAGTTATATTTATATAACTAGTTAGAAAACCTAATATTTATATAAATATAACTATTTATGTATTTAATAAAATTTAAACGAACGTAAATAAACGAATGTTCACGAACATAAAAGAATGTTCACGAACATAAATGAACCAACACAAGGTGTGTTCATGTTCGTTCATTTAATTAAACGAACGATTTTTTTTGTTCGTGTTCGTTCGTTTATTAAATAAACGAACATAAACGAACTTCCCGCAGAACAAGTTCATTAACAGTTCATGAACGTTCGGTTCGTTTACAGGCCTAGACGTAGTATATTTTATTTATAATGCTTGTACTACTACAAATTTGTCACCTAAAAGTATATTAAATTGTCATTTGGAATTCAGTTAAGAAGCGCTCATGGTTTTAGATTCGTACGGTTTTATATTATATTTGCAGTTAATATATTCATTATATTATAATATATTCTATACATATAATAAAAGAAACCAAGTTTTGGACACGTGTCATTCATAGAAGGTATCCTCAAATCTATATTTATCTTATATTAACTAATAAATAAATAAATAATAAATTAATATTAAATCTTATCATACTTTAATAAAATATTATCCTCAAATCTAAATTGTTAATTTAATATATTTTTAAAACAAATACACATCTTTCCTACTTATCTTATATTACATTAAATTAAATATATAAATAATAAATTAATATTAAATGTTATTCTAATTTATTAAATACGGGGATTTTAATGATGTAATATTTTTATTATTTGGTAGATTTATTCAACCCGATTATATACGGGTATTTTTAAAGATGCGACGTTTTTAGTATTTAGTATACAAAATTACATTTATTTAATCTGTATAATACACATGGTTTTTAAAGATATAACTATTTTTAACTATTTGATATATAAAATTACATTTATTTAACCCGTATAATATACGGGGTTCGTAAAGATATAACTTTCTATTATTTAATATATAAAATTACATTTATTCAACCCGTGTAATACACGGGGTTGTAACCTAGTAAGACTATAAATTAAAGCATGTTGGGTCAAATAATATTTTTTCCCTTTGAAAACCTAATAAAATTGAGATGAAAAGACAACATATTCTAACATTGTAAAACTAATAAAATAACGTAAATGTGTGTGGTATATACAAATTATGACACAAAGTTATAATTTTTTTAGTAAACTTTCGTTTTGCTCTCTGTGGTTTGGTCACTTTAACGTTTTTGCTCCAAACCTTTCAAAATAGCCATTTTACTCCTTGATCTATGAAGGCCTTCATGATTTTGCTCCTGCCCCTAAACGTCATCCACTTTAACAGTTAAAGTCTGTCACGTGCAAAACACCTGAGGGGCAATTATGTCTTTTCCCAACTCTCCCTTTACAATTCCAGCTTAAAACCCTAACTGTTAAAATGGATGACGTTTAGGGGCGGGGAGCAAAATAATGAAGACCTTCATAGATCAGGGAGTAAAATAGCTATTTTAAAAGGTTTGGAGCAAAACCGTTAAAGTGACCAAACCACATGGAGCAAAACGGAAGTTTACTCTAAATTTTAGAAAGGTAATGCTTAATTTAACACGATAAACCATAAAAAAACTTTTTTTTATTTGATTGTGATATTGTATATCCTTATTAAACACAATATATATATATATATATATATAGGGGAAAGATAAATCGAAAACCCATGTGAGTTGAGAAAACCCAAATAAACCCTATGTAACATTTTTATTTTTTTCTAAAAAAAATAGGGAATGTAATATAAATGTACACGAACCTATTTATGAAAAAAAAAATGAAAAAAAAAAACGCTTACTAGTTTTTTTTTTTAAAATGTTGAAAATTTGTATGTTACATTTTTTTTGGACATATATATTATGTAACCTGAAATTTTTAACATTTAAAAAAAAACTACTTGGTGTATTTTTGTGTTTCTTTTTTAAAAATGTTCAAATATATGTATATTACATTTTCTATTTTTTTTTAGAAATGTTTCTTGAGTTTACATGGGCTTTTTACAAAGGTTTTCTGAGTTTTCTCAACTCAAGTGGGTTTTCGATTTATCCTTCCCCTATATATATATATATATATATATATATATAGGGGAACGTTTAAATGAGAACGCTAAATATTGTGAGAATCGTGAGAACAAATGAAAAAATTGCGAGAACTTGGTAAAAAACAATTCAAATTCAAAATTTTTTTTCTACACTTATCATTATTATTCGAATACAATGTTAGAAATTTAATTTACACGTTAATGTTTACGTGAATTCGTAAATAAAAAAAATTACACATGTGTAAGTTTGCCATTTACACATGTGTAAATCTGTTATATTTACACATGTGTAAAAAAAATCTAAAAATAGTGATTTTGAAAAAGAAATGAATTATTTGATGTTGTAAATTCTTTTTTTGATGTTGTATCTTAATTACAACGAGGTTTGTATTAAAAAAATCGATTTTGTTTGTTTTTTTTCATTCTTTCTCACGGTTCTCGCAATATTTAGCGTTCTCAAGATAACCCTGTCATATATATATATATATACTATATAGGCTAAAGATAAATAGAAAACCACTTTTAGCTAGAAAACCAGTGAAACTCTAAGCTCCCGACCATTTTTTTTTTGAAAAAAATAACACATGTAATATACATGTTTTTAAGACTTTTGGGCCAAAAAAAACAAAAAAGCGCCGAAGGGATTTTAAAAAAAAAATAAACAAATTTCAGCAACTTTGCTGTGTAACACGTGTTACACAAAAAATGCTGAAATTTGTTTATTTTTTAAAAAAAAATCCCTTCGGCGCTTTTTTGTTTTTTTTTGGCCCAAAAGTCTTAAAAACATGTATATTACATGTGTTATTTTTTTCAAAAAAAAAAAAAATGTCGGGAGCTTAGAGTTTCCCGGGTTTTCTAGCTAAAAATGAATTATTTGATGTTGTAAATTCTTTTTTTGATGTTGTATCTTAATTACAACGAGGTTTGTATTAAAAAAATCGATTTTGTTTGTTTTTTTTTCATTCTTTCTCACGGTTCTAGCAATATTTAGCGTTCTCAAGATAACCCTGTCATATATATATATATACTATATAGGCTAAAGATAAATAGAAAACCACTTTTAGCTAGAAAACCCGGGAAACTCTAAGCTCCTGACATTTTTTTTTGAAAAAAATAACACATGTAATATACATGTTTTTAAGACTTTTGGGCCAAAAAAAAAAACAAAAAAGCGCCGAAGGGATTTAAAAAAAAAAAATAAACAAATTTCAGCAACTTTGCTGTGTAACACGTGTTACACAAAAAATGCTTAAATTTGTTTATTTTTTTAAAAAAAATCCCTTCGGCGCTTTTTTGTTTTTTTTGGCCCAAAAGTCTTAAAAACATGTATATTACATGTGTTATTTTTTTCAAAAAAAAAAAAAAAAGTCGGGAGCTTAGAGTTTCCCGGGTTTTCTAGCTAAAAGTGGTTTTCTATATATCCTTACCCTATATATATATATATATATATATATATATATAATATTAATATTAGAAATCCGAATGTTACATATATGGTTCAATAAAGAATATGTTAAAGTCAAATATGTCGCATATATCACAAAGGGGCTGTTTGACAACATCTGAATGGTTAAGTGCTGAACCGATAAGAGGTTTGAACCATTAAGTGTTGAACCAGTATGAGATCTGAACCATTAAGAGCCTGTATAATGCTTAACCGTTTAGAGGCAAATGTTTGACCAATTCACATTAGAGGTCTTAATCCACATATATATATATATATATATATATATATATATATAAGCCCATAAACAACAAAGTATATGGAATCAACACATATTAAGATATATGATTACACAAAAAACCAACTCGACATTGATGACAGTAAATTTGTCGTATGAGGTGTTTGATATAAAACAATACAAGTATTAAATCAATTTTATATGTATTAATGTCGTTTCTATATGGATAAGTTAGGAGAAGCATTATATTATATGATAACTAGGTTAGAACCCCGTGTATTACACGGGTTGATTAACTATATTTATATATAATAAAAAAGTTACATCTTTAATTACTCGTGTATAACATGAGTTGAATAAGCACGTGTACTACACGGCTTGAATAAATATAATGTAATCAGTTAACACACACACTCGTCAAAATACGTTTTTGGTAAAAAGAACTTTAATATACTATTTACATATTAAAACATTTTACTTTGTTTTTTTATTTTTATATTATTAGGTTATAAACTTGTGTATTACAAAAGTTATAACAATTGCACTTTGTTGTTTTTTAATTTATTAACAGGTTAAAAACGTGTGTGTTACATGTGGTCGGATCAATAAAATATTAAATAGTTATTATTATTAAGTGTAAAAAATAAAAAAATAAAAAGCCTCAGGCCCTCAGCCACCGCCATTAGAGGCTTTTGAGTATGGAATGGATCTATTCACAATTCAAGGAAACGCAAATTTTGCACCCAAATATAATTCAGTCCATTAAATCCACTTATTTATTCTTTCCCCATTCATGACACATTGCTTTGTACCTAAATATTAGTTTTTATTCTTCCCTGTTTAATACATGTAATCTCAATCAAGTAATCAAAACTAAAGAGGAAAACAATTACAAAAAATAATATGCACTTTTCAATTTGAATTCAGATACAGAACTAACATGAGGCTATCAACCTGCGAATATGGCTTGTTTGGCAATTAGTCAGCGAAATGCGGGCTGGATCTCTCCTCTAAGTGGATGTTGATAGCTCGGAATGAAAAGGGGCTTGCTCCATGTGAATGGCCCATAAATTTAAGAGATCCAATTGTGTTTGGAGTACATTTCCGGTGAAAACAAAGGCAATTTTGCTTAGGTTTCAAGCAGTTTTGCGTTTGCACCACATCTCCGTTCCATTTTGCGAGTTAGTTGATGTCGGTCATCAAACGATAGTGAGACCCTCACATGTTAGGCATGTGAGGGAAATAAACTGAGATAATTAACTTGGTTAGTCATAAAGGATTAAACCAGCAACAAAAATAAACTTAAAGGATGTTTTTAGCAAGTTTTAAACATTAAGGCTAGAACCTGCAAGTTTGAGGAAACATAAGGGACGTTTTGTGCAATTTACTCGCAAAATAATAAAATAAAGATAAGTATAAAGATTATATTAGAAGATAAATATAAATATAGAGATATAGTTATAGATAAACGTCGACTTAAAATATGGGATAACTTGATAAATTATTTTAAAACTTGTAATTTTTAAGATAAAAATAAACATAGATATATAGTGGGAAAACTAAAAAGTAGATGTATCTCATATCGACACGTGTCCATTAAATAGTTTCTTTTATTATATGTATAGATAATAATAAAAAAAAAACTTATTCTTATCGTAAGCTAATTTGGCTCGAACTAGTTGACTCGTATAATTTGTGAAATCAAATACAAGTTGAAGGACAAAGGTAACTCATTCATTGACTTGCTTAGATAATACATTATAAGTTAGCTCGCTTGATAGTTTGTATGAATTTCCAATCTCATTCTTGGTTTTCATTTCGTTTCAGTATATTGGTAGTTTAGTACTATGTCAACTTATACAATTTGTGATTGTTGTTATCGTTTTATTAGATATTATATACATACATAAAAATTTAATAAATTTTTAAGGAAAAGAACGAGCCAACTAACAAAAATACAAGTTGTGTAACACCCCAAATTTTACTACTCAAAACATAAAAAGAAAATAGATTACAATGTTGTCATGTTTTGGTATTCACTAAAATACAACAAAATTCGATAAACATTTATATAACTTTACGTGAGTTGTTTTATAATTTCAATTTTGGATAAGTTATATAAGAGGATATATCATGAGAAAAATCAATATATAACAATTACTAAACTCTAATCTATAAGGCTACTCGGTATCGCACCCGTCCCCGGGTCGTCTTGGTCCGGCGCCGCTGGGCACACCGTGCCGGCCCCCCCCGTCCCGTCGCCAACGTCCGAGTTCCGACGTTTAAGACGCTCGCTAAATGACAAAAAAGGTGTGGGGACCGATGTGTTTTGACCGTTTGAAAAAAAAATTAAATTCAGAATTTTAATTATTTAAAAACTAACGGTTATAATTCAAAAAACACCCCATTTCACTTCCATTTTTATAAATACTCACCCCTTTTACTCATTTTTTCACAACTTTTCACCAACTACAATCTCACATCTCTCTCACATTTTATAACCATCTTCCCTTTTTAAGTTTATGTTTTTTTTTTAATTTTTTTTAAAGTTTATGTAATGTTTTTTAATATTAATGAAAATATTTTGTTACTTTATTTGTTAAATGTTAAAAAAAGTTGAAGATTAAAAAAAATAAAAAAACATAAAAGTGGTGGAGGATGATGACTAGGACCAACTTACCATGCCCTCTAGTTTTGGAGGATGGACCATTCTTAGGAGGATGATGACGTGGCGCCTACGTGGCGGATCATCCTCAAGGATGGTCCATTAACCATACCCACTAGCCTAATCTATAATCTCTAAACCCTATGGAATAAACCTAAACCCCAAATAACTAAATCCTAATTAAGGCTAACGCCTAAAAGCTATAAATAAAATGTTAAAGCTAAACCCTAAAAGCTAATCTCTAAATCTAATTCTCTAAACCCTAAAAATTTAACCCAGAAAAAATTTAACACAGATATCAATCGTTTAATAGAATATTCTTGAGTTTTCTAAAAAAAAAGGTTTTCTTAATATCCTTTTCAAGTTATATAAGGCTAAGGGGTATGAGGGTCACGGGTTGGGTCATTAATCGCCATGTAGGACCATCAATGGATTGCTACACCGCTTCCTTGCCTCATCTACCATGGTTGGCATGGATTAACCCATGACAACCATGAGACTCATTTTTTTTAATATTTCATTTTCCTTTTCACACAAATAAATTAAAATAAGAAAATAGTGGTTTGGATCATAACCACATTCTTAGGGTAGTGGTTTGGATGATGGATTAGAAATGGAACACAAGGCGCTGATGTGGAGGGTCATGATAACCATGAGGGTCATGACCATACCCTATAGTCTAAATGATTAAGAATTAGAGTGAATTTCAAAAATTGTCCTTTATCTTTATACCAATTTTCAGGCACTGTCCTTTATGTTCAAAATTGACGAGTTTTGTTCTTTATATTTTCACATCAGACACGTTTTGTCCTTTAGACCTAACTCTGTTAGTTTTTTCAGTTAAATTTGATCATATACTTTGCACATGAGGGCATTTTTGTCAATTCAAGGTAAAGGACAATCCTTGAAATTCACTCTAAGAATTATATGAATTAATATTCTCCTTTTATTCAAATAGTGGATATGCCGTTCAAACAAAAGGAAATAAATATGAGAGTTTGATATAGGAAAATTTAGATCTGTTAAAATTAGTCGAGTTAACGTTAACATTTCTGCCTTTTCAGGCTCTTAAACCATTCCACTATAATTCTCATTTATTGGGTAATAATCAAAATTTTAATATATGATATACATATATCAAAAAAGTTTATTTGAGAAGAATTTTTTTACAAAAATAAAAATAAATTAATCTAGTTCATATATTTTTTCTGATCAATGATTATGAATCAATATATCATTTTTGTCTATGTTTAATTAATGTTTTAATCAATAAGGGTATGATAGACAATTTGATACAAAATACTAATAAATATTATAAAGAGTCAGTCAAGTCTAATTATTGTCACCAATGTTTAATTAATGTTTTAATCAATAAGGGTATGATAGACAATTTGATACAAAATACTAATAAATATTATAAAGAGTCAGTCAAGTCTAATTATTGTCACCAAAATTTCCTCATTCACCACCATTAGATTATGGGGTGTGGGCGTGGCCCACTTGGCGTTTTGGCCCTTTAATGCCGGCAGCTCCACCCCCGGGTTGATGTTTTGGTCGGCGTTGCTTGCCTGACGTGGCAATGTTGCCTTGAGTTGGGCGCTGGCCTGGGGTGACGTGGCTGGCCATGGTTGGCTATTCTTTGATGACCGTTTGGCTAGCTGTTAGCCAACGACTATTTAAAAAAAAATCTTTTAATTTTATCCTATATAAAACCTTTCATTTCTACTTATTTTTACCATCCAAAAATTGGAAAACCATTACCGAACTCCAAAAAAAAATTATATAAAATGGTTTCTTCAAGTTCAAGCGATTCGTATGACAAATTTGTTTTGCCAAGACAGCGAGCGAGCATTTGGTGTTTTGCAGAAAAGGTGACGCATTTTAAGCATGCCTTGTCCATTGTATGAAAAAAATAAAATAAGAAATGTGATGTATGCGTGCATCATTCTACACAACATGATTTTAGAGGATGAATGGCGTGCAATTGTTGAATATTATGGAGAGGAGCCCAGATCAAATAACAAAGACATTAATGACGAAGAGAGAACGCAAAACCAATATCTAATCGACTCAAGACAAATAAATTCAAACATTCTAGCTGATTTGGTAGAAGATGGTTCAACACTTCCTATATTCGACTCCAATGAAGATGAAAGGTGTAACATATTATCTTTTTCTCTCTTAACAAAAAAGTGTTACGTGTCAGAACTGAAAAAGATGTAACATGTGAGAAAATTAAGTCCACACATTGAGTTTCTTAAGTTTTTGAACTCACATGAGTTTTCTCTCCAACTTGATGATACACACACACATGTTGTAACACCCGTCTTGTTTTTATGAGAATTTAACGTAAATACGCATGATTTTATATAAAATGGTACATTACTTCAAAACAAGTACAAAATTTAAAGTTTCAAAGTGATCACATACTGATTACTTAACTAGTTCCAGCATTCAAAACACGATTAGTAAATTGTTTACATTATAGACATTGTCTAAAACAAGGTTAATCTAATGCGGAAGCTTCAAAAGATTTTGTGTTCGGTTTCGGAAGCATCGACTTGATCATCATCCACGTACTTGCAATACCTAAAAGCTGGAAATTTTGACAAATATTAGCATTAGAGTTCTTAGAAAATTAGCATAATCAAAACTACGCTAAAAAACGGATTCGATTAACTAAGATATGCAAAATTCATCAAAAGTGACCGGGCTCTACCGTAAGTTACGGTAGCCACCGTAAGTTACGGTAGCCACTGGGCAACACTGGTCTGCCGTAAGGCAGTAGAAAGCTGCCGTATCATTTTATTTGCTACCGTAAGTTACGGTAGCTACCGTAACTTACGGTAGCTTCTGTTGTTTTGCTGTTTTGGCCCATTTGTTCATTTCACCCGAAACCACACGGACGGAATATCACTTCATAATAAGAAGACCCATCCATCGGGTTCCTTATTTTCAACACCCACGCTCCCATCACCGGTTTGCGTGTTTAGTAAATCACTACCCATCACTCGGGCTCAAAATCTACGAGTAAGGTACTACCGTTACCCGGTTTGTACCTTCTCTTAATGACCCGTTAGTTTGCCCTTATGAAGTTCATCATTCAAGCAAACCAAACCACCAATATCTCGTATTCTGATATACCAACTATTAACAATAACAAAAGACTAATAACCATATTAACAAAGCGTTTAGCCACGTACTAATTGATTATTCGACCCGTTTGGCTCATCCATGGAATCCACCATTATAATGGCTACCAAACGACTTTTAACCGATTCTTAACCTATTAATTCAAGTAACGAACATTGTCGCATCAATCGACACAACCTTTATTTTACAACGCAACTATACATATTCTAATTATCAAACTACTCAATGTAACGGATCAAGTTACGTACCTTCATAATTCATCAACATTGCTTTCTAACCATAATTACCCATTTCCGGGCTTGTCAACCTTAGTGTATCCCTTCCAATCCATGGTTTACGCTTTTATAACCCAAGTTTAACGAATGACGTTCGAGTCACTTCGAACACTACCATTTCGACCATTATTTTAACCCGTTCTTTATCTAGTGAGTTATGTCACTTTACTTACATTCTCATTATGACTAACTAACCAATATTGTCAATAAGTATATCTAACCAACTATTTATTTTGACCCGTTTGGTTTGTCGAGTGAATTCCATCACTTCTTAGACTTACCAAACGATTACAATTTCACTATTTCATCCTCATACATATTCCAACTATTTCTTTTGATCCGTTTAGCTTGTCGAGTGAATCCCATCACTTCTTAGACTCACCAAACGCGACTATTTTCGCTATAACAACATTAAAGATATCTACAACTAGGCTTGTCTACATAAATGTAACTAGACGACAAGTCGCGTACCTTTAAGGCGTTCCTTTCAAGCGCGTGTCCACTCTGGCCTGTTCGCTTGAAGACTCGGCTCTTTTGCTTATAGAGTTCAATCAAGACTTCGTTTAGAACTCCATTCATGTCTTATAACACATAATTCATCTTATCATTTAAATATGCGTTTCGTTCGAAATCACCATATCTAGCTTTCTTTTAGGCATTTCAACAAACACCTAATGGGCATAATTCCACTAAATCAACAATCAAGTTCATGACTATTTATTTAGCCAAGATTGTAACACCTTTTACTAGTCAATCAACTAATTTATAGTTCAATATCAAGATTAACTTCATAGAGTTCAAATAACACTAGTTTACTAATCATGATTCTAGTGTTCATCATTTTTCTACAAAACCCACCACACACACATGGTGGATGATCATGAATTTCATAGTTTAATTATTAATTCAACAAGATAATGACTAGGGTTTACCCCTAGACATGATTTTATTCCAATTTCATCCAAACAACTATCATGCAAGCTATGATCTCAAATCTCATGTGTTTATCTAGAGTTCGAGATGGAATTAAAGTGTGAAATTTGACATACCTTGTGGTCACTTCACCGAGGTGATCACTAATTTGTGTTTGGATTTCGATTTGGGTTTGATTTGGCCTCTTGATTTGATCAATTCTTGCACATTAGGGTTTTTGAGCATGAGAGCTCCCCTGGCTCTGGTTGGGATCGCAGAACACACACACATATGTGTGTGTGTTTTGTGTTTAGTAATAGTTTTAATTAAAACTTTAATCCCTTTGTTCATGTTTAGCCCCTCAAGTTTACCCAATTTTTATAAAGGGTAATTTAACCATGTTTGTTCTATTATGTCAAGACACTAACTAACTAGGTTATTTATTCCTAGTTATTGTATCTTGACCGTAACCAGAATTTTGTTTATAATATTAATCTACATTTTCGGGGTGTTACAAGTCTACCCCCTTTAAAGAGGTTTCATCCCCGAAACCTTCCTTAAGTAGTCCTTTGGTTTGGACCCAACTAGCTTAGTTTCGTTTTCAAGTCATTGTTTCTTCTAGTCAAAAGTTATCATACACATGCGTCTTTCACGAGTAAGTCCTCATGGACTGTAACTTTTATCTTGTATTTCTTATTTTGTCACCTATTTGACCCAATTGTCAATTGACCACTCAATAGTATGAGTTCATCAACATGTTCGCCCCATACTAATCTTATATTGACAAGTGTTTTGTATAAATCATGTCACTATTTTTGACTCTGGATGGTCTTGTCGGCTAGATTGATTAATCACCGTCATTTTATGCCCCGTAATTCGAGTCTTCCATTTTGTCATATTCGGTCTTACATGAGTTTATGATTTCCTATCCCGTAACTCGCGTTACGACATGATTATATTCTGTATTTCTATGTCACTTTTGTGACTATGATCGCATCGCATCACATCATGTTTAAGTTTTCATTTGCTCTTCATTATCATGAATCTTCTTTCGAACATAGTGTCTCACACCTATCGGTGTTGAGACCTATATTCATTAATATTAGCTATTTTCTTATTTCTCTATAACATTCATATTTGTTAAACGCCACTTCTTACTAAAATTGAATTTTAGTTTAACGTCTATCTATTTTACTTATGTCAATTACTCATATCCAGGAATTGACGACAAGAATTTATTCTTTTCCGCTATTATATTGCTTGGGGAATCGTAACCAGTCCTCATGCTTAACCCCAAGTGACCCGTAGATTCCTTCACTTTGCCTCGTAGGCTATTTTATTAGATCTTCACCTTTTTAAGGTGGGACCCTATAGTTTGTTTCTTCGTATTTGTGACCCGAGGGTCATTTTGGACCCGTAGTCCTTTATATTGTTTATGACCCGAAGGTTATAGTGATCCTGTAGATCACTTTCTACTTGTGTCTTTATTTAATTGTATATATATACATATGGCGTCAAGGCACCCCCTTTTATGTTTAGAATAATTTATTTTCGCTTTTGAAATTCATTTGACCTTAACCATAGTCTAAGGCTACACTCATTTTCTTTCGGATTATCTTTCCGACTCTTTGACTTCTTACGTCGTATTCACGACTGTTTATCCCACTCGTTTCGTCATTTGGTTTATGCCCCTACTTTCCTTTCAACCCGTTACCCGGGTTCTTTATCTTACTATTTTTAACACTTCGGTTTCATTGGTTTGCATTTTCCTTTCCATACACTTTTACGACCTATCACATAGATTCAGTAATATTTCGCACTTTCACTATTCGGTTTGCGCTTACTTGGAATATCAAGTATTATACTTTATTCAGCCCTATCAACATTGAAATAGTTGAACATAACTTTAAAAATTTATGTTTTGCGAAATTTTATTGTCTTTTAGTCATAACTCTAAATTCGAGTCTTTTGACTTTTTAATCCGCGTTCCCGTCTCGTGGTTTACGCATATATCTGAAATCATACCCATCCATCGGGCATTTTACTGACATCATTATCAAAGCAACCATTCCGACATGCATTTAGACTTCATTTAGATTTATTTAGTCGTATTAGCGAAATCCATCGCCTTTATTTAACCACATAGTTTATTCTTTTATTTATCTTGTTTGACTTGTAGCCTTTTCATTATTCTAGATTAAACGGCTTCAGTAGCCTTTCCGACTTT
Source organism: Helianthus tuberosus (assembly GCA_030545235.1). Lineage (NCBI taxonomy): Eukaryota > Viridiplantae > Streptophyta > Magnoliopsida > Asterales > Asteraceae > Helianthus > Helianthus tuberosus. Next base: position 11,912,945 of record CM060438.1, on the reverse strand, counting down.
CCCGTAGATCTCTTCGCGCATCTCCTCAGTCATGAGGGATACCGTATTGTCGCCAACTATGGTTGACGCCATTTTATTGTAACAATAATAGAAATCATTTCATTTCATTTTATCATTCCATGTCGTTGTATGGAATTTACCCTCATCGTTTATCAATATGAACGATGTTTCTACATGTTTTTATTTGGTTTGGCCAATTCTATAACATTGTCTTTGCCATTTACTACCATTGCAAATTCCGGGTTCGAGTGTACATGCACTCCTTCCCATCATGACACTTGTCTTCCATTGCATCTCCGGGTTCGAGTGTACATGCACCCCTTCCCATTGCAATATCTATCGAGATTACTTTTACCTCGATGCTCAATGTACAGTTTCAGCACCTCTTATAAACAATAGAACTTTTATTATTACCTATTCCTATTTCTCAAAGCATAGGTAATTTCATTAACGCAATGTAGGATTTTGAATAAACCGATATAAAACAAACGATTTATTTGCACCCGTAACAATTAAAAATTCATGCTGAAATTTAATTCACAAGAGTATACCTGAAACGACATCAGGTTCAGCTTTAGCCTATGTGGCTGTTATATAAGACGACCTTGTCCTTGATTTCTGGGCATCAGACTTTGTGTCAGTTGTGTTTTTGGTTCCAAGCCTCTCTGGACATTTAGACTTCTTATGTTCTGGCTTACCACATGTGCCCTTGTGAATTTTTCCACAAAATTTACACTGATGTAACACACTTTTTGTGACTCCTTTCTTGGGAGCTTTATTAGACTTGGATTTCTTTACGTAACTTGGATTCATATCCAACACCCTCCTTTCTTCTATTTCTTGTAATATGCTGTCTTTCAATTCAGTCATCATATCGTCCACTACCGGCACGATTGTGGTTTGTAATCTATCAATATACTGTGACAGACTATTTTCTAGAGCTTTTCCGACTGCCTCAGAAATCTTAGCTTTCATTTGTTCAGTCAATTGAGATGCCGAATCATCTCCGGTTACTCCAGACATTTCTTTAACTGAAACATCCATAATGGTTAATCAATAATTATTTAATTCATTTCCATCTTATTATATGGAAATTCATAACACACTCACATAATCATAAGTAATGTGTTATTCTTTTTCGGTTTGGTCAAGTACATATCTTGCCTTACCTTTCTTACTTAGTGTATTTCCCGGGTTCGAGCGTATTTATACACTTCTCCCATACATTTTTCACATATTTCATATCATTTAATTCTTTAAATCTAAACTTAATTATAAGTAACTCTTACCGGATGTCTTGATCAAGCTTTGAACCGAACACTTTGTTAACAACCTTGAGCTCTGATTACCAACTTGTAACACCCGTCTTGTTTTTATGAGAATTTAACGTAAATACACATGATTTTATATAAAATGGTACATTACTTCAAAACAAGTACAAAATTTAAGTTTCAAAGTGATCACATACTAGTTGATTACTTAACTAGTTCCAACATTCAAAACACGATTAGTAAATTGTTTACATTATAGACATTGTCTAAAACAAAGTTAATCTAATGCGGAAGCTTCAAAAGATTTTGTGTTCGGTTCGGAAGCATCGACTTGATCATCATCCACGTACTTGCAATACCTAAAAGCTGGAAATTTTGACAAATATTAGTATTAGAGTTCTTAGAAAATTAGCATAATCGAAACTACGCTCAAAAACGGATTCGATTAACTAAGATATGCAAAATTCATCAAAAGTGACTGGGCTCTACCGTAACTTACGGTAGCCACTACCGTAAGTTACGGTAGCCACTGGGCAACACTGGTCTGCCGTAAGGCAGTAGAAAGCTGTCGTATCATTTTATTTGCTACCGTAAGTTACGGTAGCTACCGTAACTTACGGTAGCTTCTGTTGTTTTGCTGTTTTGGCCCATTTGTTCATTTCACCCGAAACCACACGGACGGAATATCACTTCATAATAAGAAGACCCATCCATCGGGTTCCTTATTTTCAACACCCACGCTCCCATCACCGGTTTGCGTGTTTAGTAAATCACTACCCATCACTCGGGATCAAAATCTACGAGTAAGGTACTACCGTTACCCGGTTTGTACCTTCTCTTAATGACCCGTTAGTTTGCCCTTATGAAGTTCATCATTCAAGCAAACCAAACCACCAATATCTCGTATTCTGATATACCAACTATTAACAATAACAAAAGACTAATAACCATATTAACAAAGCGTTTAGCCACGTACTAATTGATTATTCGACCCGTTTGGCTCATCCATGGAATCCACCATTATAATGGCTACCAAACGACTTTTAACCTATTCTTAACCTATTATTCAAGTAACGAACATTGTCGCATCAATCGACACAACCTTTATTTTACAACGCAACTATACATATTCTAATTATCAAACTACTCAATGTAACGGATCAAGTTACGTACCTTCATAATTCATCAACATTGCTTTCTAACCATAATTACCCATTTCCGGGCTTGTCAACCTTAGTGTATCCCTTCCAATCCATGGTTTACGCTTTTATAACCCAAGTTTAACGAGTGCGTTCGAGTCACTTCGAACACTACCATTTCGACCATTATTTTAACCCGTTCTTTATCTAGTGAGTTATGTCACTTTACTTACATTCTCATTATGACTAACTAACCAATATTGTCAATAAGTATATCTAACCAACTATTTATTTTGACCCGTTTGGTTTGTCGAGTGAATTCCATCACTTCTTAGACTTACCAAACGATTACAATTTCACTATTTCATCCTCATACATATTCCAACTATTTCTTGTGATCCGTTTAGCTTGTCGAGTGAATCCCATCACTTCTAAGACTCACCAAACATGACTATTTTTGCTATAACAACATTAAAGATATCTACAACTAGGCTTGTCTACATAAATGTAACGAGACGACAAGTCGCGTACCTTTAAGGCGTTCCTTTCAAGCGCGTGTCCACTCTGGCCTGTCCGCTTGAAGACTCGGCTCTTTTGACTATAGAGTTCAATCAACACTTCGTTTAGAACTCCATTTATGTCTTATAACACATAATTCATCTTATCATTTAAATATGCGTTTCGTTCGAAATCACCATATCTAGCTTTCTTTTAGGCATTTCAACAAACACCTAAAGGGCATAATTCCACTAAATCAACAATCAAGTTCATGACTATTTATTTAGCCAAGATTGTAACACCTTTTACTAGTCAATCAACTAATTTATAGTTCCATATCAAGATTAACTTCATAGAGTTCAAATAACACTAGTTTACTAATCATGATTCTAGTGTTCATCATTTTTCTACAAAACCCACCACACACACATGGTGGATGATCATGAATTTCATAGTTTAATTATTAATTCAACAAGATAATGACTAGGGTTTACCCCTAGACATGATTTTATTCCAATTTCATCCAAACAACTATCATGCAAGCTATGATCTCAAATCTCATGTGTTTATCTAGAGTTCGAGATGGAATTAAAGTGTGAAATTTGACATACCTTGTGGTCACTTCACCGAGGTGATCACTAATTTGTGTTTGGATTTCGATTTCGGTTTGATTTGGACTCTTGATTTGATCAATTCTTGCACATTAGGGTTTTTGAGCATGAGAGCTCCCCTTGCTCTGGTTGGGATCGCAGAACACACACACACACATATGTGTATGTGTGTTTTGTGTTTAGTAATAGTTTTAATTAAAACTTTAATCCCTTTGTTCATGTTTAGCCCCTCAACTTTACCCAATTTTTATAAAGGGTAATTTAACCATGTTTGTTCTATTATGTCAAGACACTAACTAACTAGGTTATTTATTCCTAGTTATTGTATCTTGACCATAACCGGCATTTTGTTTATAATATTAATCTACATTTTCGGGGTGTTACACATGTAAAATTATCTAATCGACTCAAGACAAATAAATTCAAACATTCTAGCTGATTTGGTAGAAGATGTTTCAACACTTCCTATATTCGACTCCAATGAAGATGAAAGGTGAAAGGTGTAACATATTATCTTTTTCTCTCTTAACAAAAAAGTGTTACATGTCAGAACTGAAAAAGATGTAACATGTGAGAAAATTAAGTCCACACATTGAGTTTCTTAAGTTTTTGAACTCACATGAGTTTTCTCTCCAACTTGATGATACACACACATGTAAAATTAGTGGTTTCTTGATTCTAGATATTTTTGTATTTCCCGATAAACTTATATATATATATAGAGAGAGAGATAGACTTCGGATCAAGAGAAACCCTCCCCGAGTTGTGAGACCTTAGTGAACTCCGACTTCTCGTGCGAGTTTTGCCACCGTTTTTTGCACACACGTAGATGAAAATGTACAAACACAACTGTAAAAAAAATCCAAGCGGTGTTTTCAAACTTTTTACAGCAGTGTAAAAAACTACTGAAATTAGCATTTACACCCACCGTAAGGGTTTTTCACGGCGGTGTAAATCAACAATTTTTTTTGGGAAAAGCTGATTTTTTTACGTTTTTTTTAAAAAGCCTTTGTTTTAGCCGAATTTTCTAAGTTCTCACAACTTATAGAAATTTTTTACTCTAACTATATTTATGTATAGTGGAGAGTTCAAATGAGAAGAAATTCTTTATAAGAAGAAAAAAAAAAGAAATTTCAACAAATAGAAATGTTTCATTAGACTTCATTTAATATTTGTACTTAATGTAACTATAAGGGTATATTGGTAAACTTACATACATCATTAATTGGTAGTTTCATCTTTAATAACTAACTATATTAAATTTGTAACTTATTTTTAAGATATATATTTCTCAAAAAATAAAAATAAAAATTCATTTATAGTGTAGGATAAATACGAGGCAGGATAAATTACGAGTTGTGTAGGATAAATTTCAATATGTGTATGATAAATTTCGAAATGTGTAGGATAACTTTTGATGTGTGTAGGCACATTTTTTTTAGTGTGGAGGATGATTGTCTTAATGACTAATTAATTAGTCAAACATAATAATAAATGAGATCAGAAAAAACTATTTAGTGTTTTACCATTGTACCCTTTTGTTCTTAATAAAATTTTCTTCTCAAATGAATTTTCCCCTATATATATATATATAGGTATGGATTCTAAGAGAAACACATGCTCATTAAGAAATGTGAGCCCCATTTTAGACCTCACATTTTCTCTAAGCTAATATATATATATATATATACACACACACACACACGCAATCATTTATACACATTAGTACATATGCTTCTACTTTAAACACATATATACATATATGTATAGTATTGATTGACAATATGCACATGTGTATGTATTCAAAAAGAAAAAAAAACTGAATGAAAAAGCTATGATTTTTCCAAAATAAAAAAATAGAAAATTGCATTTGTTCGTAATTTTTTTTTGCTCTGGAAAAATGTGTTATCGGGATTTTATATATATATATAGGGGATAGATAATAAGAAAACTCATCTTTATGAGAAAACTAAAAAAAACCCTTAAAAACGTAAAAAACACACCAATTTTTTTCTTTTTAACATTTTTTGGTTGTAAATTTAGCATTTTTAAGATACAAGATATTAAAAAAAAATAGTTTTACACATTTGCAACACTATCGTAAATCTAACCCCCCCCCCCCCCCCCCCCTCCACACTGAAAAAGCTAAACCCACCCCCACCTAAAAACTAAACCCCTTAAAAACCTAACCCTGGACGTCAAATTAAACCCAAAACACATACCCTAAGGCTAAATTCCATGTGCAACGTATACATATGTTGCACAATATGTAATACTATTTTTTAAAGTTTTTTATTAATTAAAATACTTGATTATTATTAAAAAAATTGGTGTGTTTTTAAAGTATTTTTTTAGAGTTTTTTTTAGTTTTCTCGCTAATAGAAACAAGTTACAATATTTTTGTTACAAGTTACTCAGCTTTATATGAAAGATACAAGTTACAAGTTTATATATTATATGGCATAAGTTTATAGTTTTTCGCTTGATGATACAAGTGCATAAGTATATGGTTATGAGTTACAAGTTGATATGATCACGAGTTGCAAGTTTATAATTTATGGTTTCCTATAATTGCGCTATTCGGCTACTGACCGTTTTGCTCAAAAATGTTTTTATTTTTTTTTGTTTTTGTGTACGTTAGGTTATATGGACTATTGAGGAGTACATGAAAGAGTGCTCCAGAGTTAAAAAAAAAAATATGATTTTGATAAAACGTAATTGATTTTATTCTTTAATCATGTTGTAAATTGTAACAATTAAGGTATTATTGAAATTATGTTTGTGATTTGATTACTGTATGATTGTCACATCAGCGCCGGGTTGATGTGTTAGAAATTGAATATGAGCTAGCTTTCAACTTCGTCGTAATTGGACATGTTGAGTTAAGTTAGCTCAACTCGTATTATTAATGGGTCAAACGCATGCTAACGTTGGCTCGATTTAAAATCACTCATTAAACACTATTCTATTGGTACGGATTGAACGGAAAAGCTTTCAAAATTTGTCTTTTTTTCTTATTCTAGTGCCATGCAAAGTTTTCTTATATTCCATCACTCTTTAAAACCTGAAAATGGAATTAGATGTCATGCCATTGATGGTAATAGTATTTTACTTTTATTATATTATAGAAAGTAACAACTCTATTATACATATATTTGAGTCGTATCACCCACTTACTTAGATTCATCTTTAATCTTTAATCTTTAAACATATAATATATGCGCTATATGACTATAGGGTAAATTACTTTTTGAGTCCCTGTATTTTAGTGGTTTTAACTAGTTTAACGACTTGAGTCCCTATAAGCATTTTCATTAACCATTTGAGTTCTTTTGAGTCCAAATTTTAACCTTTTGAGTCCAATTTTTTGGACTCAAATCATTATAAATGAACAAAATTGGACTCAAAACGTTATAAAATAAATGGCTAGGGACTCAGGGCGTTAAACTTTTTGATTTTGGACTCAAGTGGTTAAAACCACTAAAAACAGGGACTCAAAAAGTAATTTACTCATGACTATATTATAATGCGTTTACATAATTTGATAAGTTTAAGTAATTACAACTTTATAAAACATATGATACAATTCTTTAAAAAGTATTCTTGACTTAAATCAACTTCTTCCACGATTTTTAAACAGATTTAACTCTTTCACCGTAAAAACGATCATTTTATTCTCTTTAATTTAATTATGTTATCGTTGTAATTTTATTAAAGTTTTAAAAAACGAACATGCTATGTGATTATCAGTGATGTTCCCCGTCGCATTGCGCACGCACCTCTCTGGTACATTATAATACATATGAGGATGAGAAAAGGTAATTTTACATAATTTAAGTGTTTAAGAAATTATATCTTTTAAAACATATGGTACAATTTTTTAAAGCATATTATTTATTTTTAAGCCAACTTCTTCCCACGATGTTTATACGGCTGTAACTTTTTCATACATTAATATTTTAAACAAATTTACACAAAAAAACGAGCATCTGAAATTTATTGTTCCGTTTTCTTTTGTCCAACAGGTCCAAATAATAGTCTGCCAACTCTTAGATGAGCTCCTAATTATAATGCACACATGTATATATAATATATGTAATAGAAAATGTTTTGAAATCAAACAAGTCGCATTACTAGTTTATTGGTTAAACGGAGCAGATCAATAGAACTGGACTAAAAATTCGAATATACATCTTTTGAGTTTCTTTTATAATCAGAATAACATATTGTAGTGGATAATATATTTGGTCAGCTTATTTTTTCAAATCTTCCGAGATTCAAATCTTTCTTTGGCTCTCTACATCAATGATAAGCCATGATTCCATTAACCATTTCATTTTCTTGCATGCTCGTGGACAATCTCACACATTTATGCATACATGCATGTATAAGCACATATACTATAACAACACTCGAAAAAGCCCCATAACAACTCTTACCGGAACCCCGAAGTACTTCAGCTATAAATTGGAGGAGAATTTGGACATTCAAACTCGCTCATTTCTTTTCTTTCTCTATCGAAGTACTTCATAATACCCAATACCCTTAAACCCCGAAACTTTACTACGCAGCGTGCTAACCCTAATCACTGGTATGATACCCTGTCCGATCGATCTGAAACCAAATCAACGGATGTTAAAGTGCTGCCTGAATAAGGGTATACTTTGTTATCTACGTTGAGGTTTTGATCTCGTGATTATCGTTAAACTTTGGATTGGGTTAATACACTAATATGTGTTGCATTGTGTGTTTAATTAGGAACCCAGGACTTAGACCGGGAGGCGTTTACTAAAAACCTAAACTTGCAATGTGAGTCATTCTCTTTTTCTTACAACATTGTAAGTAATTCTATTTTATCAAATGCTTTCAAAACCCTAAATGCTTTCCAATTGTTACTTAAATTTACAGTGATTAAGTTTTTGTATTTTGAAATTACTGCCGGTATGGGGTTTTGTATACATTAATTACTTGATAAGCTTTGCTATTGAACAATTGAGGGCCAATAGTGATATGACCATAGTCACAGGAATTGCCATCGAGTGACAAATACTGATTTAAGTAATTGAAAGATATAAACAAATATAAAAACCCTTAATTAATGTTGTAATTATAACAATGTGTCTTTTTGTACAAGCTCAATGAACTCAACAATATTTTTCGCTCATCAAATGTTTTTAAAACGCGTTTCAAGTTATTTACTGTGAAGAGAAGTAAAAGTGCTATGAGACACTCTAAGCTTAAATAAGTGGCTACCTAACCTAAATAAAACGTGTTTTGTAATAAAGTGTTTATCTCTGTGAAAATCCTTTATGTAAATATGGATTTCATCCCACAGTTTATGACATGAAAACTACGGTGTTTTGAAAACTCTGATATTTTTCCTGACACATTGTCCTAATGATATTTCCACTGCGATAATTTTAATAAACACCGGTACCACTTGTATCTACTCACGACTCCCACCCACAGTGGGGTCAGGGGTTGTGACAGAAGGTGGTATCAGAGCCACTAGTTTAAGCTAATTAAGTATTGTGAAAATAATTAAAATTAGTAGCCATGAAATAAATGAAATAACTTATGTGATTATTGTGATGCTAACCAAATATTATATACACGATTTTCGGAGTTCGTTGTTTTTTTTTGCTAACAGTATGAGCGATAGAGAGTTATCCGAAGCTTTCCAAAACCTATCTGTTAACAATTCAGATATGGATACTACCGTAGATCAAGCCAGTACACAAACTGGATATGAAGCAGACAAAGATGAACCTATGATATTCCAAGCTAAAAGCACCCCCCCTGAAAGAGGAGATTGGATTGGAAGGTAAAAAGGAAGAAGAAGAAACCAACAACAATAAAAACAAAACCAACTGGAGAACCAAATGGAAAATTAACCGAAGGCGAAAGCTCAAACCCAACACCCAAGCCACTGTCATGGGAAGAATTAGACCAACGCCTGGCCAATGGTGAAATATTCATGCCGATAACAGATGAACTCAACCTTAATATGTCACCCTACTCACCAATACCAATGAACCTAGAACCCATGAATCCTGAGCCAATCATGCCACAACAACCACTTCCAAACCCAGTTGAAGAATAGTGGACCAACGAGTGGGCGTTTCAAAACCTAATGAATAATCCTTTTCCATTTTACCCAAACTACCAACCTGCACCCCAGCATATCCCCCAATGAGCCCCGAAAATGTGGTAGAACTTCGCCACTATGGAGAAGAACTAATGGACACAGGAAACCGGATCCGAACCCTGGAAGAGAATCTCGTCTGGAAATGCGACAAGAGAGAACACCACTTTTGAAGCCAAAACTAACCTTATAATATATATATATATATATATATATATATAATATTTCCTATGTTTTTATGTACAGGATTTAAAAAAAAACTAAAACTAAAACTAAATTATATATATATATATATATATGTGTGTGTGTGTGTGTCTGGTAGTGTATGTAAAATATACGAAGCATAATATATAAAAAGAGTAAAGTGGCAATGATCAATGATTTTGACAATATGCTCTGACTAATTGTGTTCTTGATATTTTGATTATTTATTCTGTGATATTAATATTTGATATATGTTTGCAATTCAGATGTCGAATGAAGTTAATCAATCTGTCCAGAACAATCATGAAAACTCTTTGTATAAAAGTGCTATAGAAAATATAGTAGCTCAAGGAATAGCCGATGCAATACCCTTAATTATCTAAGCTGTTAGAAACCCTATGCCTATAGAAAACATTAAAGCTGTGAGTAGCAAACGTAACGGTAGCTACGATTTTAGCCACAGTGTTAAAGTTAATAATGATATTATTATCAAAGCTCTACTTCCTAAGAAAATGAAGGCGATAACTTTCGGATGCACTTATAAAGATTTTCTAGCTTGTAAGCCAACTGAATTCGCAGGCAGTGAAGGAGCCATGGCTGCTCTGCGATAGTTGGAAAAGACTGAAGCTGTTCTTAAGATCATTAAATGTGCCGGAGAAGATAAGGTAATGTATGCTTCTAATCTCTTTAGGGATGGAGCATTAGAATGGCAGAACACGATTCTTCAGGCAAAAGGAAGTGACATGGCCTATGCCATGAACTGGAGGGAATTTAAGGAAATGACATAAAGGAAATTTTGTCCTCCTCATGAAAAAGGAACAGATGGCTAATAAGTTCCAAAATCATAAGATGGCTGATGTAAATTATGTGAGTATACGAAAAAAAATTCTTCGAATATGCAACAATGGTACCAACTCTGGCTTCGCCGGAACCTGTACTAATTTCTCGTTATAGTTGGGAATTAATTAGTGAAATCCATGATATAGTCAAGGCTGCTAGACCTCAGACTATTGAGGAAACAGTCGAGCTGGCCAACACCTTGACAGACGGATTGATCCGCACAAGATAAAAAAAAACAAGAAGAAGGAATTAGCTCAGAAAATTACCCAAGAATTTCGCTCAGGTAGTACCTACAGAAGAAAAGGAGTTGGGCAGTCATCTTCATCGCCTTTATGTAAATTTTGTAAAAGGAAACATTCAGCAAGATGCGCTAAGTACTACAATTTCTGCAAAATGATCGGGGATACAAATAAAGAATGTAAAAGAAAAACTAGTGTCTGTTTCAGTTGTGGAGAAACGGGTCACATTCGCCTATATTGCCCAAAGCTGACGAAAGAACCTGACAACAAGCAAAAGCAGCAGATGGAGTCAAGAAGAACGCACGAGCTTTTGTACTTACTGCGCGAGAGGCAACGATGATTCCCGACGTGATCACCGGTACATTTCTTGTCCATGACGTCTACGCTAAAGTATTATTTGACTCTAGTGCAAATCAAAGTTTTATAAATACTACATTTTGTCATGCACTTAATCAATCGTTAAGTAAGCTTAGTCAAGCTTGTACGGTATAAACTCCACCAACATACGCGAAGTACTTCAAGGAGGGAAGATATAATTATTAGGACATAAGTTCACAGCAAACCTACTACCAATGAATCTAGCTGGATCCGACGTAGTATTAGGAATGGATAGGTTAGTAGCCAATCATGCTCGAATCCTATGTGAACAAAATTCTGTTGAGATTCGTACGCCAACAGGAGAAATGATCATGATCCGAGGAGACAAGCCAACTAAGTCAACGGAATTCATCTCAGTGATGAAAGCTGCAAGTTATGCACGAAAGCAAGGCATAGTGTATATGGTCTCTGTGATCATTAACACTAAAGGCAAGGAACTGAAAGAAATTCCGGTAGTAGCGGAATACCCCGATGTTTTCCCAGAAGATTTACCAGGACTGCCACCTAACCTAGAAGTAGAGTTCAGAATTCATCTGATACCTGGAATTGCATCAATTGCTAAAGCACCTTATCGTTTAGCGCCGACGGAGATGCTGGAATTAAAGAAGCAATTAAATGAATTGCTAGAGAAACGTTTACTACAACCAAGCTCATCCCCTTGGGAAGCACCTATGTTGTCTGTCAAGAAGAAAGAAGGTGCGATGCATATGTATATCAATTATAGGGAATTGAATAAGGTCACCATCAAGAATCGGTACCCACTACCGAGAATTGATGATCTATTTGATCAACTCCAAGGAGCTCGGTATTTTTCCAAGATCGATTTATGCTCAGGATACCATCAACTGAAGGTACAGGAAGAGGACATTCCTAAAACTGCTTTTAGAACTAGGCATGGTCATTACGAGTTTACAGTCATGCCATTTGGCCTAACAAATGCCCTAGCAGCATTTATGGACATGATGAATAGGATATGTAAACCATATCTGGATAAAATTTGTAATTGTCTTTATAGACGATATACTTATTTATTCCAAGAGCAAAGAAGAGCATGCTAAGCATCTACATGTACTTTTAACACTGCTGACAAAAGAGAAGCTTTTTGCTAAATTCTCTAAATGTGAATTCTGGTTGCAAGAAGTACAATTTTTAGGACATTTGATTAATCATGAAGGAATTCATGTGGATCCCACAAAGATCGAGGTAATTACTAAATGGAAAGTCCCTAAGTCACCAACGGAAGTCAGAAGTTTCCTAGGACTAGCATGATACTATCGACACTTTATTCAAGATTTTTCACAGATAGTCGTTCTGTTAATCAAATTAACGTGTAAATCAGTTAAGTTTGAATGGGGACCCAAGCATGAAGAAGCATTTACAACCTTGAAGCAAAGGTTAACCAATGCACCGATACTTGCCTTACAAGAATGAACTGAGGATTTTGTGATCTTTTGTGATGCCTCTAAATTAGGATTAGGTTGTGTTCTGATGCAACGTGAGAAGGTGATTGCTTACGCGTCTAAGCAACTGAAGAAGCTTGAAGAAAACTATACAACTCATGATTTAGAATTAGGAGCGATAATTTTTGCCCCCAAAATTTGGAGACATTATTTGTATGGTAGTAAGTTTACCATCTTTACAGATCATAAAAGCTTAAGATATATTTTTTGGCAAAAAGAATTGAACAAGAGACAAAGACGACGGATGGAAATTTTAAGTGACTATGATTGTGATTGTAACACCTCGTAAAATCACAACCGATGTTATAAAGACACGTGTCATGGAAGGTAAACGTGTTATAAACCCGGATCAAGTTGAAAGATATCCAAAGGAATTAAAGGCGTCAACATGTTAAAATCATTACCTCTGAGTGACCTTTTTATAAATTCCAAACCTTAATATGTTTTATAAACATCTGATATAGATTCAAATTCCGGTTAACTAATGTGATAAATAATTCAAATTTGCAAAAAGTGGAATCCCATGTGCATTTACGACAAACTTCATTTAAAAAGCATTCTTCAAGATTCCAAGACCTCCATTTGCATGACAACACTTCCAAGAGCATGCAAGTCTAATTATATGGTCCCCTCTCCTAGAAAATGACATGAGATTCGAAGTATGATAGGTTGCATGGTCAAATGTTAAAAATTCTCAAAAATTTTGTCTTCTGGCCAAGCTTTATGGACCGCAAGGGGGCCACCTTACGGACCGTAAGGTGACGGAGCTGGGCGGATATAATTAAAAAGCGGATACGGACCGCAAAGCCAAAGGCTTACGGTCCGTAAGACCTGTAACTGGGCAGAAAAATGGACAGTTGCGTGTACCACCTTAGGAGCATGGTTTTAGAATTCAGTAGCTTGGCCAACAATATTACATGCATAGGGACACTTGGAATTCATCAGGGATCAGTTGTAGACTTTGTTGGATTGATCTCATGCATTCTAAGTTCCTATATGAGGAGTTTTAAGTTGCAACATTTTCCTTGCTCATTCAAAATCATTTCTAAACTTTCTCTGGAGCTCTCTGGACTTCAAGCAACCTTCCATCAGCTCCTAATTCGTGCTAAGGACCATTGTTAGTGTTCTTAGCCTCCTTAGTTCATGTTTTATTAGCTTAATAACCAAAAGTCAAACTTATCGTAATTAAGCTTTGACTTAGTGATTAATCACTAATGGTCCAGTCATTTGTCGAATTGAAAATGACTATGAGTTGGTAATTATGTGGGTAATAAACCCTTAAAAGGGCACCCTCTGATTTCCACTCTAACTAGGTCAATTGTCGGGTCAAACTTAATTATAAAAAGTCAACAGGAAGCTATTTTGCAAATAAATTCATAATTAGCAATGTAGAAGCTATGAAACCTGTTTTAACACTTATATTACTTGGTAATTAATGTAAGAACATGTCTAAGCATGTTCAACCCGACAATTTTGAGTTTAGGCCCGTTTCGGAACCGAAAGTCGCAAAAGTAGACTTTTGCTTTGACTTTCAGTTCTGACCCGATTTAGCTTGGTTTAGACATGCCTTAGAGTTCCATTAGGACCAGGTTATAGGTTAGTATAACCCTCTGAGATTATACAACTTGGTTCCTAATTAATCTGATTCATTTACATGTTTCCGTTAATTTCTTAAATGTTGACCATTATGCCCTTTTGACCTTAAAACGAGATTTTTGAAAATGTGAGAGGACAAAAACCTTTGTTACTAATTTATAAACATGTACTAAAAATTTGACATCAGTTTGAGGTCTAAATTAGGAGTTATGCTCGATGTCGTAATTTGAAAGCTTTTTGTTAATTAAACGGCATTATTAGCATAAAGCCTATCTAAAACCAAATTTTGACACCAAACTTTTTACCTACTGATGTTTTAAGTAAAATTTTATATTTTGACAGTAAGATAAAGTTTTAAACTCAGATTTCTCATTTTGACCTTTAAAGCTTATGTGAAATGACTAAAATGCCCCTACGGTGCATAGTTTGGTTATAAATGATAAATTTCACATATATGCAATACCTTACTAATATGACCTGCGAAAATAAATATTTTTACTGATCAATTAAGACCAGGACCTCAGATTTATATTTAACCTCTTTTATAATCCTTAAAATGACCAAAATACCCCTACGGGGCTTAAATTGAGTTTAAATTCGTTTTGGGCATAATGAAAGGTATCCTACTGATATCACAACATATTTAAAGCATATTAACTTAGGAAAGCTGTTCATGACTCAATTGGTTACCCATTATGCATTTATCGCGTTCGGTACGGTTTATGTAACTAATTGCATAAATTAACCGAAACGGGTCAAACCTTATCATTTTCACTTCAAAATCCAGAATGTGTTTAGTTTACGAACATTATACAAGTCTTCATACTTGTCGGGTCTAAACCACATTCTAATCCGGTCTCCGCTTAATCATGCGTTTTGAACCGTGTACATTTCTTTAAAACTAACCGGTCTAAGTTTAAACTTAAGTAAGACCTGTTAGGAATCTAATAGGTTATTAAAACCTTCGTTCCAGATTTAGGAGCCCAGTAAAAGATAGTTACACTTGCTGATTTGTACGTCTGGGAAAATTTGTACAATTTGCTCAGGTAAATACTTTTAACTTATTTTCCGTTATACGGGCTTGGGATACGGTATTATAATAATACCGCTTGGTCGGGTGTGTAGTTATTTAAATCGGATTGTGATTAATATATTTACATAACCCGTTTTAATCTGTCTTGTTTGGTATATGGCCTTTGGGGGGTTAATGACCATGTCCTGGATATCCTCGGCTCATTCATTGAAATGGCCACGACTTAAGCACGGGGTGTAGGCATACACCTGACAGTTGCGTATGTATAAATGGTAATCCACAATAAGGAGTTCTCCTTGTGGGCATTATACATGTGGCGTGTCAGTTAATCTTGTCCGGCTCTTCTAACCGGCCCTGACGGACGGCAAACATATAAATCTGTATACAAGATTATTTTTAAATAATTATCCCAAGTTATAAAAGATAGTTGTGCCTTGTGCATCTAAATCAATTTTCTTAAACATTTTCAAAATGAGTCAGTTAATTGTATTTACCAGTGTAAACTGACGTATTTTCCAAAAAGGCTAAGTGCAGGTACTAGGCGGAATAGGCTGGCTACTCCTAGCATCAATAAAGAGTCTTGCAAGCTTAGATGTTTACAAATCTGTTGAACAATATTCCTTTTAACTTTTGATCCGCCTGTGGATCCCTTACAACCGTTGTTTTTTTGTAATAATTGATATTACTTTCATTCGGTTTGTAATGTTATTATCTTTAGCTTTCGCTGTGCATTAAACTGTGATAATTTGACTATGATGATATCAATTACGTCACGATACTCCCCACCGGACCCACCGGTAATACGTGGAAATATTGGGGGTGTGACAGGTTGGTATTAGAGCCAACATTGAGTGAATTAAACACTAGCCTTTTGTGTTTAATCTCAATGACACAGTTTGCACTTTCCCCGACTTTCGAGTCTAGACAAAGAACTTAGGACTAATCTTAGTTTATTCTATTTTGTCCTTTATTGTTTCCCTTTGTTGTGTCCTTTGTTTGTTTTGACAGGTTCAACAAAATGCCATCGAGGTTCCGAAGAGGGGGAAGAGGCAAGGGGCCATTCAACGCCCCCAACGATCACGAGGCCGGACCATCCCACCGGCGAACTCCGTCTGTGACAACGAGCACAAGTCCTCAAGAGGATTGGAGGACATATTTGGAGCCCGCGAGGCGATCTGTCTCGCTAAGTTCATCACCCTCGTACCTTCATTCTTTCGGGCCGCAATCGGAGAACGAGGCCGAAGATTTGCACCACTCCTTCTTGCCGTTGCGGCGGTCAACCTCACATCGGGCCTTCCAGGACCCGACCCCGTACTTCTAGAGCCGGTTTAACCCAACAAATCAGAATGAAGAACCAATGGGTCATAACCCATTGGGCCCCGAAGACCATTTTCCTGAAGCTCAGGATATGGACATGGATGATGACCCAGATCCTGCCGAACCACCATCTGGGACACCTACTCACCCCATCGAGATTTCGGATGGGTCGTCTTTTCATGGATCTCCTTATCGTGGTCCAGACAGTTATGAGGCAAGGTTTGCCCAATACGACTGGGTGTTTACTCCCAGTCATAACCCATCGCAGCAACAGCAGGATCCCTCAGAGGATTCACGTTTTGTAGCGGTCACTCCACGGCCACCACCACCAGTGCAGCAACCGCCTCCGAAGCCACCGAGGCGTAGGAGATCAGGAGCATGGATGTCCGTGCGAGGGGGATTCCATTTCAGCACCCCCCAGCATTCAAGCGGCGTATAACCCTTTCGAGCAGCCAGCCCATACTAACTACAACTACGCCGAAGTTGACCCTTACCTTGTAGCGGCAAACTACAATGCTCTTCATCTCGAGGGGCCCCTATGGAGCCCCATATCAGACTGGGTACCCGGCCTATGGGTACCAATACCCGCCACCTCCTCAACCTCTGCAGCCGCAGCCACCGCAAATCCAGCCACCACAGCAACAAGAGATTTTACAAAGGTTGAGCCAGGTGGAACGGGAGGTTCGAGAGGAGCGTAGAAGCCACCGGGGATTTCTTAAAGGTTTATATATGAAATAAATAAAAATATCATTCCTTCTGTAAGATCTGCCATTATATATTAAACAAAATCTTAAAAGCAAAACCTAGCCATGTGTCATTTTAAGACAGGGCCATGATGGTAGTTCCTTATTAAGATTCGGATCCTTGTTAACATCTGAAAACATGTTAACACTCCTGGCAAATGTGATTCGATAAAATCACATAAGTCATCCTTATATTGGATCCTTCCAATTTCCTTCTTATTATTTTAAACATCCATTAGTGATGTAACGCCTACGGGCCATAGTCATTGTCATATAAGACAAAAGACAGTTGTAGTTTATAACTCCCTGTCAAGAAAGGTAATGAACTATGATTCAATACCTTAAAGCCTTGATCATATAAGATCATGGCTTATAGTTTAAATTGTCCCTGTGACCTGGCCTTATGTGCCATTATAATATGTTAATAAATTATGACTGAGGATAATTATGATCCTGAATGAACATGCTTAATTAAATTAACCGATATGGCTTATGGTTGTCACACCCCAAAACGTCGCAGCAGAATATTTAAACGTAGTGGAGACGGAAGTTGGTGCCCATTTATACCTTGTCGGAAGATGCACTCTTTTGTTGGACATTTTGACATATTTTAAAACATAATATTAAACATTACATTTTTAAAAGTCATGACACAACCACATAAGTTTAGTTGTTTTGATCCTTGCGGATCTTATTAAAAATGTCCCAGATAGTTTAAAAGATGTCCAACATATTTAAAAGAAACAACATGCATCATCAAACACAAGATACGCCATGATTTCCCGAAGTCGATTTCATGTACCTGTAGAACACGTTAAAATCAAATGTCAACACAAAGGAAGGTGAGTTCACTTATTTGTTTACTAACAAATTTTATTCCAAGGAAAACTTTCTAATTAGGTGTTTATTTAAAAACAATTCAGGAAATTTTTAGAAAGTCCATTTTACTTCCTTAATAAAATCCACGGGCCTTCCGTCGGTTCATTACTCTGACGATTGTAGTACTGCCCAGGTTTTGTATATTAAATTCTAGTGTCAACTTTCAGACTCGTATGTTAGCTAGACGATACGAACTATATAGTAACCATGCAGGGATAATCAAAGCTAGACAATAAACAGAATCTTAATTCGTCGTTTGATATTGACACGGGGCGACCGATCACGACGGGGTTGTCAACCCGATAGATCTACCAACAATTCCTCGCGTACCATACTTAACTGATTAAACGACATCATGGGCGCAGGGTTCTTTCTCGAAGAACAATATGATGTCTGCCTCACGTACAATATATATATCCTACTAATATGACAATTTAATATACTACGACTTACGAATTCCCCTGTCACTCAAATGTTGAGACTCAGTCCGGAATTCATTCCCATTTCGTATGGTCTCGTTTCACTTAAGAAATACCGCACTCATCATATTCATTCTTCAAATCGTTTTACTTCGAAACGTATGACTTATCAAATTCATATATTTTCAGTGAAAATATATATTTTATATTAAAAGGTATGTTTTATTTCGAAAACATTATTAAACCCTTTTAATGACGTGTTCCACCCCAAAAATATATATAAAACAGTAAAAAGAGGGGTTTAGTGACACTCACCTTTGGGTGCGTATTTTAATATCGCAATCCCAGAAATTGATTTTTATATATGCTTCCTAATATAGAAACAATTCTAAATCAATAAATACAAAAATCCTAAGTTTTTCCGTTTCTTAGAATTATCACATAACTTTGAGATTTTCTCGAAAAGTTGTTATTTTTTATTATGTTGGCACGTTAAAATATATATATATGAGTCCATATACATTTATATATTTATTATGATTTTTGCGACTTGAACGCTTTTATTGGTGACCGCTGTTGTGTAATTCCATTAACTCTCCCGATTATACGTGACATACCTACGATTTGCGCGTCATAATATTTATATACATAAACGTTCACATAATTTAACACCGAAACACGCGAAACATTACTAACTTAACTATTTTGTCATTTTTAAAGCAGACATACATAAAACATCTCATATGTACCAAATTTCATGCTCGACAAACAAGTTACACATTTAACGCAATTTTACCATTTCTACCGCACAAAACGTACATGCATACATGCATAGTCTAATTTTCCCATTATCGAGTTAACACTTAACATATAATCACATTTACATGCTCAAATCACTTAATACATTTTATCACATAAGATTCACTCAAAGTTCACCCATACTCATGTTCATTGAAAAAATGTGTATTTTAGCGATTCGGTAACGTTTTCGGGCGTCGGAAGTCACGTGTGACCAACCAAGCACCAAGTAAACTTAAAATTAGTTAAAATACTTGTTTTTAAACTAAAAACATCAGTTTATTTACTGATCTAAATCAGTTTTATAAAAATCATCCGAAAAGCCGATTTTTGACCGTTTTAACACATAGTTTTGCGTTAAGCGTTCCCGTAACCATCCCAACTCGAAACGACTTGATATTTTAACACAATACATGTTATTTACTGATTAAAATAGTGGTTATAATCAGATTAGTGCAGTTTTTATTTAAGTCACATAACTCATGCGATTTCACATATTTTACAACTTTTAATGCACCAAGTACAACTTACAAAGCTAACAAACATTATGACAAGGTTACATATAATTAAACACTTTAAAATAACTTTATTTTAAGGTTTATGATCTGATCTAAAACTATTTTTATCATAACATCGTTTATCCATCATTTTAAGTACATACACCCACATGCATGACTATGTACAAGCACTTAATGCACATATATCATATCATCATCATCTTACATAACCTTAAATGCATCTAAGGATACATTTACTTCATCTTCTTATAAATCACAACATGTTCATTTCATCATCATTAGATCATTTCACATAAATGCATTATTCCCTCTTTATTTACATATGACAAAATTTAGTGTATACACTTACATACATATATATACATACACGACATACACACATATACACATGTATAAACTTCCAAAACCTCACTTTTTAACACATCTACTTTAAATCATGGAATATTCTTAAGAACTTTCTTTTATGACTCTTTTACAACACATGCATGTAATAAACTTTCAAGAATCTCATCAATCAAGAATCAACCAAAATGAAAACACAACTAAATACTCACATACATACAAGCTTCGGCCACACATCCATTTTTAATCTCTTTGAAAAAACCAATTGTTAATTGTTCTAAGTTAGTGTTTAAACTCAAAAACAAGAGAAACTTCCATCATTATTTTAGATCATCAAGAATCAAAACAAGATTTATGAAATAAATTTTATACCTTCAAGATTTTAGATGGGTTTTTGAGAATAGATGATGAGATGGAGGTTGTTCTTGCTTGAAATCACTTCCAAACACCCTTTTTAGCTTGAAATCATCTTGAAAGAACCATGAATATTCATGAAAATAGTTTGAAATTTTTTAATGTGGGTGTTTAGAGGGGGCTTTCGGCCGAGATTTGCAAGGAAGAGAGAGAGTGTGTAGTTTTATCTTCATTTGTTAAATGCAAAGTGTATAAGAAAGGTTTCAATGATTTTTCATTTTTCCCAAGACAACACTTGGCATGGAGGGAATGAAAATTGAAAGAGGTGGGCTGCCCTATGGCCGCCACGTATCACCCTCACACACACACACATCTTATACATACACTTATATATAGGGCTGCAAACGAACTGAACTTTCAGCGAACAGTTCATGAACCGTTCGGAGGGAAGTTCGTTTGTGTTCGTTCGTTTAATAAATGAACGAACACGAACAAAAAATTTCGTTCGTTTAGTTAAATGAACGAACATGAACAAAGGCCGTGTTCGTTCATTTGTGTTCGTGAACGTTCGGTAACGTGTTCGTTTACGTTCGTTTGTGTTTGTTTGTTTATGTTTGTTTGTATGTTCGTGTTCGTTTGTGTACAGGAATATATATATATTATTTTATTACCTAACTTATATTATATTATATTGTATGGCCCAACTTATATTTTATTGGTTATTTGTTAGATATTTCATTATCACCTAAGGTCCACCAGATATACAATTGAAAGTTTGAAAGTACAAAAACCCTAAGCATTATCAGCGCCGTTCCAGATTCTGGATCCCATTTTCTCCGCCATCGACCAAGCGCCGCTCTCTCCCCCGCTCCCTTCGTTGTTCCTCTGTCAATAACCATCGTTTAACACCGTTCCCACTCATATATGTTCGTTTGTGTTTGTTTATGCTCATTAACGTTTGTTTGTGTTCGTTTGCGTCCGTGTGCGTTCATGAACGTTCGTTTGTGTTCGGTACCTAAATTAACAAACGAACACAAAAGAACACGAACAAGTTCATTTCCTTAACAAACGAACACGAACAAAAAATCTCGTTCGGTAAGTGTTCGCGAACACATGAAATCCTTAACAAACGAACACGAACAAGGTCATGTTCGTGTTCGTTCGGTTCGTTTGCAGCCCTACTTATATATATAATCTAGTGTTAAAAACAGGTATTTTATTGGATACCGGGTATTTTATCTAGCGTTTTAAACCCGTTTTAAATTATTTTTAACGCTCTATAAAAATAAACTCACCAAAATATTACTGAACAATATTTTGTTTGCTTGGACTGGCGACGTTGTCGGTATTTGGCAGTATGTGCGCTGTGTTGCGCGGTACACGTTTAAAATCGCAAAAATAGGAATTTAAACGTTTTTTTTTTATTTTTGTCATTCTATAAGAATAAATTTATCAAATTGTTGCTAAAATGATTTTCGGTTGTCTTGACAGTATTTTGTCGGTAGACGCACTGCATCGCGCGGTACGCGCTTAAACTCGAAAAATAGAGTTTCTTAGCGTTTTAATTTATTTTTCTTCACGGATATGATTAAAATAATTATTCTAATCATAACAGACTATTTTTAGGATTTTAACACTGTCCGGTTGGTCACCGATGTTCGTTTCGCATTTTAGTCGTTACGCGATAAGCGTCTATCTTACCGTTGCCAACATAATTTTTATCAAAGTTTAATTTTACCAATACACTAAATTTCACATATAAACATCGTAATTAGTCAAATATAGTCCTGTTACCTATTCACAACACGTGCTATAATTGTACGGTACGGCCTGAAAAGCCGGGTGTCACAATGGTTACCATGGTTAATGAATTGCCATAAAAGACAATTCCATAATGAACTTTTGAATAAATCCTGTCAATATTTTATGTAGCAATCAAGCTACATGGCTGGGTCGGACGAATTCAACAGTCACCCGAGGGAAAATCATGACACTTCCAGAGTTAACGTAGCGGGTGCGGAATTGCAGGCATTAATAGATAATGCCGTTACTCGAGCTCTCAACAGACAATTTAAAGAATTGAGTGAAACTCGCGTTAGAACTTAGTCAGTACCTCATTCAAAACCATCCTCCAAGACTCATACAGCTCGCAAGAGTGATTCTCATCACTCATCAAATCAGAGGAGTGTTCCATCTAGGAAAGTTGTGCTCAATCAAGAGCCGCGTTTTAAGGGCTGTTCTTTTAAGTATTTTGTCTCCTGCAAGCCTAGAGACTTTACACGTGAGAAGGGAGCTGTCGATTGTATGACCTGGCTCGATGAGGTGGACACAGTGGTTGACATTAGTGGTTGTGCAGAGCAGGACGTTGTGAAGTTTGTGTCACAATCGTTTAAGGGAGAAGCTCTAGCTTGGTGGATGTCACTGATTCAAGCTACAAGAAAGATCCATTTATATAGCATGTCTTGGGAGCAGTTTGTTGCTCTAATCAAAGAAAATTTATGTCCTCAACACGAAGTTGAGAAGATCGAGACCGACTTTCTGACATTGGTTATGAAGAATTTAGACTGTTAAGTGTATCTCACGAGCTTTAATACCATGTCTCGATTGGTTCCATACTTGGTGACACCGGAACCAAAGTGTATAGCCCGTTTCATTGGGGGTTTAGCTCCGAAGATCAAAGCGAGTGTGAAAGCATCAAGACCTACTACCTTTAGGTCCGTAGCTAATTTGTCATTATCTCTTACCCTAGATGCGGTCAGGCTGAGATCGCTTAAGAGTTCTGAGGAAGGAAAAAGGAAACGTGAGGACGATAACTTACGTCGTTCTGACAAGAAGCATAGGGGGAACTCAGACCACAAAAAGAATTCTGGGTCTAACAAGGGTAACCAGCAAATGGATGAGAAACCTAAATGCAAAACCTGCCAGAAACGTCATTTTGGAAAATGTATGTTTGAATCAAAGTCACAGTCACAATCGAAGTCGATTGGTTGTGGGATCTGCAAGTCCAAAGAACACAAGACTTTGGATTGCAAGAAGTTGAAGGATGCAACCTGTTATGGTTGCAACGAGAAGGGGCATATTAAGACAAATTGCCCGAAATATGCAAAGAAACCTGAAGAAGGTAAAAAGACCAATGCTAGGGTCTTTCAAATGAATGCACGGGAAGCAGTTCAGGATGACAACGTGATAACAGGTACCTTCCTTATAAATGATGTTTATGCAAGGGTTTTCTTTGATTCGGGTGCGGATAAGTCGTTTGTGGATGATAAATTTTGTAAGTTATTAAATCTGCCCGTTAGAACCCTAAGCATAAAATATGAGGTAGAATTGGCCGATGGTACCATAGAAACTACTTCAACTGTATTAGATGGATGTTTCATATCCATTAGGAACCACTCTTTTCCATTGTCGTTGCTTCCTTTGAAACTAGCTGGATTTGACATAGTAATAGGCATGGATTGGTTATCTCATAACCAAGCTCAGATCGTTTGTGATAAGAAGCAAGTGGTTATCAAGACTCCATATGGTGAGCCACTTACCATACAAGGAGATACTCAGTACGGGTTGCCTAAGCAAGTGTCTATGCTTAAGGCATCAAGGTGTATGAAGAAAGGTTGTGTCATTTATATGGCATAAGTGACTATAGATGAACCAAAACCCAAGATTGAAGACATCCCTATTATCTCTGAATATCCAGACGTATTCCCTAAAGAACTACCTGGTTTACCCCCAGATAGGCAAGTGGAGTTCAGAATCGACATTATACCTGGAGCAGCACCTGTTGCAAGAGCACCTTACCGGTTGGCCCCGACTGAGATGAAGGAGTTAAGAACTCAATTGGATGATTTATTGGCCAAAGGTTTTATTCGACCTAGCTCGTCCCCTTGGGGAGCACCGATTCTGTTTGTGAAGAAGAAAGATGGATCGATGCGTCTATGCATCGATTATCATGAGCTAAACAAGGTCACAATCAAGAACAAATATCCATTACCCAGGATCGACGATCTGTTCGATCAGCTTCAAGGAGCAAGCTACTTCTCCAAGATTGATTTGAGATCAGGCTACCATCAACTGAAGGTGAGAGATGAAGATGCGCACAAGACTGCATTTAGAACTCGCTATGGTCACTACGAGTTCTTAGTGATGCCGTTCGGGCTCACTAATGCACCAGCAGCATTCATGGATCTCATGAATCGCGTTTGCAAACCCTACTTGGACAAGTTTTTCATTGTCTTCATTGAAGACATTCTTATTTATTCAAAGAATCAGGCTAATCATGAGAAGCATCTTCGTTGTATTCTGAAACTTCTTCAGCAAGAAAAGCTCTATGCCAAGTTTTCAAAGTGTGAATTTTGGCTTCGTGAAGTCCAATTCCTTGGACATGTGGTTAGTGAGCGTGGTATCCAGGTGGATCCCGCTAAGATTGAAGCTATCATGAATTGGCAAGAGCCGAAGACGCCCACAGAGATTCGCAGCTTCTTGGGTCTGGCAGGATACTACAGGCGTTTTTTTGAAAATTTCTCAAAGATTGCTGCACCCCTAACTTCCTTGACTAGGAAGAATATCAAGTTTGATTGGGGTCCTAAGCAACAAGAATCCTTTGAGATTCTTAAGCAAAAGTTGAGCAATGCTCCTGTGTTGACATTGCCTGAAGGAATAGAATAGTTTGTGGTTTACTGCGATGCCTCACACACAGGTATGGGATGTGTGCTCATGCAGAAGGGCAAGGTTATTGCCTATGCTTCCCGTCAATTAAAAGTACACGAGAAGAATTACACCACCCATGACTTGGAGTTGGGTGCCGTTGTATTTGCGCTAAAACTTTGGAGGCATTATTTATATGGTACCAAGTGTGTGATCTATTCCGATCATAAGAGCCTTCAGCATCTGTTCAATCAGAAAGATCTGAACATGAGACAGCGTCGATGGATGGAGACTTTATATAACAACCTTAAAGAAAACCGACACCCTCGAATTATTTCCGACACCCTAATATATTTTTAAAATATCCCAATATGTCCCAAAATACACCCCATACGCGAAAACGGACCCCGAATACCTTAAATATTATTAAATTTAATTAAAATTCTGATTTTTGGATTGAGGCGGGCCGCGTAAATCCCACCCCAATCCTTACGCGGGCTGCGAGAGGCCCAAGATGTGGCCCAACACCCGGCAAGTCTAGTCGATGACCCAGCCAAGGTACGCCGTTGACCGGGTTTGACGCGGGCCGCGTAGCCCTATGTTAACTTTTACGCGGGCCGCGTAAAAGTCAAAATGTGGCAATATAAATAGCAGGCATCGGGTTTCAGCCAAACTCGTTCATTTCTTTCTTTCTAAACGTAATTCTCTCATAGTGTGCATTATACTCGGGTCTAATACCCCCTAAATAGCGAAGTTCTGCTCCGTTGTAAGTATCATAACCCCTGGATACGTATTAGATGCTCTGCCCGATTGATCTAGGGTTCTGTAACGGCTGTCGTGGTTCTGCCCGACGTAGTCGTTGGAATGCCGTCTCGGGGAGGGTATTACTAATGTTAAAATGGGTTATTATACTAACGCGTGTGCATTTGTGTAAATTATAGATAATTCTCAGGAAACTCTAAAAGATAATCTAAGACAGCAATGTGAGTTGATCAACTTTTTGTAAACCTTTTATTAACTGTTTTTACAAAACCTTAAATATTTTTCCATGCGAATAGCAGTTATTGAGTATTTGTAAGAATACAATTATCATGAGTATGTTGGGGTTTTGTATACAAAATTTGTTACCACCTGGTCAAGGAGTAACATTTCCACAAGTCGGGTCTGACAGTACCATGGATGTTAATTGATATAACTTGGAAACAAATGTAATTGCGAGATCGCCCTCAATACTGTGAAATGGTTTTTATTTAAACTTGATTAAACTGGGATTCACTCACCAGTATTTCCCACTGACAAATATTTTTAAAACGCGTTTCAGGTAACAAACTGTGAAAGCCAAATAGAAGCCAGCTGGACAGCACTGAAGGCTTGGAAAAGTGGCAATAAAGTTACCTAAAATAAAATAGATGTTTTTATTAAATAAAATAGGATTTATTCGTATGAAAGTGTGTGTAATGAAAACTTGGGTTTTATCCCATGTGTTTAATGTTATGAAAAGGTGGTATTTTACTCTGATTCAATATTTCCTAACTACGGTTCTGATGAAAAATTCCACTGCCAAATTAGACAATACACGATACCACCGAAACTGGCTCGCGGCCGCCCGTTCCCGGGGATTAGGGATCGGGGGTTGCGACAGAAGGTGGTATCAGAGCTAAGCCACTGATTCAGCCACAGAAGTGTTCTACTGACATCAAAATTCAATCTGTTAGGAAATAAATTATGGAACTACGTGCATAATTGTATTTCTTGTTATCTGTTATTTGACTATTTGTTAGTTTACAGTATGAGCGACCAAGGACCATCTGACGCGTATCGTCAATTGTCTGGTTTGCCTAGATGCGAAGGCACCTCCTCTTCTCAGCCTGCTCTCTCAGGGTACTCTGCTGATACGAAAGAAGGAATCTTTGTGTTTAAGGCTCAGTCCGAGGAGCCATTTCCTCAGAAAAAGAGGGGATGGTTCAGTCGAGGGGCACACGAGCATAGAAAACGTATGAAAAAGTTACAGGACCAGAGAGCCCTAGCAGCAGCCAAAAGAGAGACAGATGCCTATGCCCAGGATATGATCAATAGGGGAATAGCCAACATCCACATCCTAGCCACTACTGCAGCTGACCCTAACCTGAAACAAATAATAGCACCCCAACCACAACTACCAATCCCTGACCAACCAATGGAAATAGAAAATCCCGAAAATCAAATAGAAATGCATGACTTCAATCCAGAAGAAATACCTATGGTACCAGCACAAAACCCCCTAGACCCAAATTTCGACTCCTGGTGGGACAACAATAGGGACTATGTGCAACGTTACCCGATTCATGAAGATATGCCCATGCCAAACATAGGAGCCTACCCAGGTTTGGATCCTTTAGATCCCTATTACCACGATGAATACATTAGGGAGATTTTAGAAGGTCCTTACCGATTCCAGGCACCTACACCCCCATACCAGGAACCCGCACCCCAGATTCCGAACCCAGTCCTAGAACCTGCACCCCCAATGAGTGTAGATAATGTACAAGAACTTAGGACATTTGGTGAGGAAATTCTAGAAAGTAGTGAACGAATGAGACAGGTGGGAGAGCGACTCGTCTGGAAGTACGACGAGTTCAATATGGATTTCTGGATAAATCCATATCCATGAATGTGATGGTCGAGACGATAATAGTAATAACAATATAATAAAATAAATAATAAAATAAAAATAAAATATGTGTGTACGGATGCCTACTATTATTAGTGTAATTTTATTTCAGTTGGTATTGTAATTTTTATTTCAGTACTGGTGTGTAATAGATGCATAATATATGAATAGAGTAAGTCGCAATAATCGACGCTTTTGACCAAAGTGCGTGTCATCTGATTGACTATATTATATTATTTTGTGATATTAATATGGGGTAATTGTTTAAAATTCAGATGGCCGACGAAGAAAATCAAGAAAATCTGAATAACGATAACCAGAGTAACATTAACTTGGTTAATGAGAATCCAAGCATCAATAACAATGGAAACCAAGTGGATAATAGTGCTATCCAACACATAGTGGCACAAGGAATCATAGATGCAATGCCATTTATTATTCAAACGGTTCAAGAAGCGAATAATAAAAGTAAACATAGCAGTAAGCGACCAATTGAACCAGAACACAGTGTAAACAATGGACCCGTACTTCAAGTGCCCATTCCCAAAAGAAGAAGAACCATGCCTTATGGTTGTTCTTACAAAGAATTCTGGTCCTGCAAACCAATAGAATTCTCAGGCAATGAAGGACCCATTGCAGCCCTACGCTGGATAGAAAAGACTGAGGCTGTTTTAAAAATAAGCAAGTGTGCTGAAGAAGACAAGATAATGTTTGCTTCTAACTTATTTAAAAACTCAACCTTAGAATGGTGGAACACTATCCTCCAATCAAAAGGAAGTGATAGGATATACAACATGGAATGGGAAGAATTTAAGAATATGGTAGAAAGAAAAATTCTGCCCTCCCAATGAAAAGGAACAGATAGCAAATAAGTTTCTCAACCTTAGAATGACCGGGGTAGATAGTAAGGGGTATACTACTACATTCTTTGAATATGCTAGAATAGTACCAACCCTTGCATCACCTGAACCAGTGTTAATCTCCCGTTACATATGGGGATTAATATGAGAGATTAGACATGTAGTCAAGGCAGCTAGACCTCAAACTATAGAAGAAGCTGTAGAACTAGCAAACACCTTGACAGATGAGTTAATCCGTACAAGAGAAGAAGACCAGAAGAGAAACCTAACCCAAAGGCTTACCCAAGAATTCCGTTCTGGGAATTTCAACCGTAGGAATATAGGTTCTACCTCTGCACCATTCTGCAAGGTCTGCAAGAAAAAGCATTCGGGAAAATGCTCCACTCTTTGCAATTTCTGCAAGATGCCCGGACACAAGGAAGAAGATTGCAAGAGAAAATCCAGTAATGGATTATGCTTCAACTGTGGAGAAAAAGGTCACATCAAGCCGAATTGTTCGAAATTGGCTCCAGCTGCGAACAACAAGAACACTAAAAATACTAGAGCATTCGTTCTAACTGCAGATGAAGCCAAGATGATTCCAGCTCCACTCTTTGCAATTTCTGCAAGATGCCCGGACACAAGGAAGAAGATTGCAGGAGAAAATCCAGTAATGGATTATGCTTCAACTGTGGAGAAAAAGGTCACATCAAGCCGAATTGTCCGAAATTGGCTCCAGCTGCGAACAACAAGAACACTAAAAATACTAGAGCATTCGTTCTAACTGCAGATGAAGCCAAGATGATTCCAGACGTGATAGCTGGTACGTTTTTAGTTAATGATGTTTTTGCTAAAGTATTATTTGACTCTAGTGCAAACCAAAGTTTTATTAATACTTCGTTTTGCAAACTTCTAAATCAGTCATTAACTAAACTACCACAAGAATGTCTCGTAGAGACAGCTAATGGAGAAACTGTTAGGATTTCTGAAATCTTGCAGGGAGCAAGAATAGAATTTTTAAATCTAAAGTTTGTGGCAAACCTGTATCCCATGAATCTGGCAGGATTTGATGTCGTTTTAGGAATTGATTGGTTAATAACCAATAAAGCCAGTATTTTATGTGATCAAAAGTCAATCCAAGTAAATTCACCAAAAGGTGAAAAGATCACAATTAAAGGAGATAAACCAGTTAGATCCACAAAATTCATCTCTGTGATGAAAATTGCAAGTTATATAAGAAAAGGATCTATGGTATATTTGATTTCTATAATCACTAACAATAAAGGAAAAGAACTAAAAGACATTCCAGTAGTGTCTCAGTTTTCAGATGTATTTCCAGAAGAATTACCAGGACTACCGCCAGATAGAGAGGTTGAATTTAGAATTCACCTACTACCAGGAACAGCACCAATTGCCAAAGCACCATACCGATTGGCACCCGCCGAAATGCAAGAACTGAAGAAACAGTTAGATGAATTATTAGAGAAAGGATTCATACAGCCAAGTTCGCCGCCGTGGGGAGCGCCGATTTTATTCGTTAAAAAGAAGGACGGATCAATGCGTATGTGCATTGACTACCGTGAATTAAACAAGGCCACAATTAAGAATCGGTATCCATTACCAAGGATCGATGATTTGTTCGATCAACTGCAAGGAGCTCGATTTTTCTCTAAAATTGATTTAAGATCAGGATATCATCAATTAAAGGTACAGGAAGAGGATATTCCTAAGACCGCATTCAGAACAAGGTATGGCCATTATGAATTTACTGTCATGCCATTTGGTTTAACCAATGCTCCAGCCGCATTTATGGACATGATGAACCGAATATGTAAGCCATAGTTGGATAAATTCATAATTGTCTTTATAGATGATATTCTCATTTACTCTAAAAATAAAGAGGAACATGCAAAGCATTTGCACACGCTCTTAAGTCTTTTAAGAAAAGAAAAGCTTTATGCTAAATTTTCTAAGTGCGAGTTTTGGTTAGAACAAGTACAGTTTCTTGGACATTTAGTCAATCATGAAGGAATTCATGTGGATCCAACAAAAATCGAGGCAATTACCAAAAGGAAAACCCCTGAGTCACCAACCGAGGTTAGAAGTTTCTTAGGATTGGCTGGTTATTATAGAAGATTTATTCAAGATTTCTCTAGAATAGCCATTCATTTAACTAAGTTAACCTGTAAATCCATTAAGTTTGAATGGGGACCAAATCAAGAAGAAGCATTTAGAATTCTTAAACAAAGATTAACTAATACACCCATACTAGCGTTACCAGAAGGAACTGAAGACTTTGTAGTCTATTGTGACGCTTCCAAACTAGGTTATGGATGTGTATTAATGCAACGTCAAAAGGTTATAGCATATGCGTCTATACAACTTAAGAATCATGAAGATAATTATTCAACCCATGATTTAGAATTAGGAGCTATAATTTTTGCCCTTAAAATCTGGAGACATTACCTTTACGGTAGTAAGTTTACTATATTCACAGATCATAAAAGTTTAAGATATGTTTTCGGGCAAAAGGAGTTGAATATGAGACAAAGGCGCTGGATGGAGATGCTTAGTGATTATGATTGTGTATCCAGTATCATGAAGGAAAAGCAAATGTAGTGGCTGATGCTTTAAGCCAAAAATATCACGAAAAGCCAAAAAGAGTACGTTCTCTTAAATTAAATCTACAAGTAGATTTAAATAATCAAATAAGAGAAGCACAAAAATCAGTAATCAGAGACGATACTGAAAAATTAAAAGGAATGATTAAGGAATTAGAACAAGGATTAGATGGAATCTGGAGATTCCATAAAAAGAGAATGTGGATACCTAAATTAGGAAACCTACGTCATCGTATATTAGAAGAAGCCCATAAGTCTAAGTATACGATGCATCCAGGAAATGATAAAATGTATCAGGATTTAAGAAAGAATTTTTGGTGGATAGGAATGAAAAAGGACATAGCAACCTATGTTTCTAAATGTTTAACTTGTTCACAAGTTAAAGCTGAACACCAGAAACCCTCAGGTTTGTTACAACAGCTAGAAATGCCAGTATGGAAATGGGAATTGATAATAATGGATTTTATTACCAAATTACCTAAAACAAGGAAAGGTAATGATACAATCTTGGTGATTGTAGATAGGCTAACCAAGTCAGCTCATTTCCTACCAATGAAAGAAACTTTCAGTATGGAACAGTTAGCTAAATTATATGTAAATGAAATAGTTTCTTTACATGGAATACCTTTATCAATTGTTTCTGATAGAGATAGCCGTTTTACCTCTCATTTTTGGTCAAGTTTCCAAAAGGCAATGGGAACCAAGTTAAATCTGAGCACAACTTATCATCCTCAAACGGACGGACAAAGCGAAAGAACAATTCAGACGATGGAAGACATGCTTAGAGCTTGTGTAATTGATTTTGGAGGTAATTGGGACGATCACTTACCTTTAATAGAATTTTCTTATAATAATAGTTATCATACAAGTATCAATGCTGCACCATTCGAAGCACTTTATGGACGAAAGTGCCGAACCTCAGTCTGTTGGGCAGAAATTGGGGAAAAGCAACTATCTGGACCTGAGATAGTACAAGAAACAACCGACAAGATTATCCAAGTCAAGGAACGACTGAAAGCAGCACGTGATCGACAGAAGAGCTATGCTGATAAGTAACCGACGCAAACCATTGGAATTTCAAGTAGGAGATAAAGTATTGTTGAAAGTCTCTCCTTGGAAAGGAGTAGTAAGATTCATCAAAAGATGAAAGATAAGTCCCAGATATATTGGACCTTTTGAGATTATTAGAAGAATAGGACCTGTGGCCTATCAGCTACAACTGCCAGAGGAAATGGCAGGAATACATGATGTATTTCATGTATCTAATCTCAAGAAATGCTTAGCTGATGAATCACTAGTAATGCCTCTTAAGGATATAGAGGTAAATGAACAACTCAAGTTTGTAGAAAGACCTCTACAGATTGAAGACAGGAAAGTCAAAAATCTCAAGCACAAGAGACTAGTTCTGGTCAAAGTGAAATGGGACTCCAAAAGAGGACCTGAGTACACATGGGAACTTGAATCTGAAATGCAACGAAGATATCCACACTTGTTCCAGTAGATTTCGAGGACGAGCTCTAAAACAAGGTG
Organism: Helianthus tuberosus; assembly: GCA_030545235.1. Taxonomy (NCBI): domain Eukaryota; kingdom Viridiplantae; phylum Streptophyta; class Magnoliopsida; order Asterales; family Asteraceae; genus Helianthus; species Helianthus tuberosus. The sequence continues at coordinate 11,879,877 of CM060438.1, read as the reverse complement.
GGGAGGATATAACAACCTTAAAGAAAACCGACACCCTCGAATTATTTCCGACACCCTAATATATTTTTAAATTATCCCAATATGTCCCAAAATACACCCCATACGCGAAAACGGACCCCGAATACCTTAAATATTATTAAATTTAATTAAAATTCTGATTTTTGGATTGAGGCGGGCCGCGTAAATCCCACCCCAATCCATACGCGGGCCGCGAGAGGCCCAAGATGTGGCGCAGCCCGGTGCGGCCACGTGGCCCAACACCCAGCAAGTCTAGTCGATGACCCAGCCAAGCTACGCCGTTGACCGGGTTTGACACGGGCCACGCAGCCCTATGTTAACTTTTACGCGGGCCGCGTAAAAGTCGAAATGTGGCAATATAAATAGCAGGCAACGGGTTTCAGCCAAACTCGTTCATTTCTTTCTTTCTAAACGTAATTCTCTCATAGTGTGCATTATACTCGGGTATAATACCCCCTAAATAGCGAAGTTCTGCTCTGTTGTAAGTATCATAACCCCTGGATACGTATTAGATGCTCTGCCCGATTGATCTAGGGTTCCGTAACGGCTGTCGTGGTTCTGCCCGACGTAGTCGTTGGAATGTCGTCTCGGGGAGGGTATTACTAATGTTAAAATGGGTTATTATACTAACACGCGTGCATTTGTGTAAATTATAGATAATTCTCAGGAAACTCTAAAAGATAATCTAAGACAGCAATGTGAGTTGATCCACTTTTTGTAAACCTTTTATTAACTGTTTTTACAAAACCTTAAATATTTTTCCATGCGAATAACAGTTATTGAGTATTTGTAAGAATACAATTATCATGAGTATGCTGGGGTTTTGTATACAAAATTTGTTACCACCTGGTCAAGGAGTAACATTTCCACAAGTCGGGTCTGACAGTACCATGGATGTTAATTGATATAACTTGGAAACAAATGTAATTGCAAGATTGCCCTCAATACTGTGAAATGGTTTTTATTTAAACTTGATTAAACTGGGATTCACTCACCAGTATTTCCCACTGACAAATGTTTTTAAAACGCCTTTCAGGTAACAAACTGTGAAAGCCAAATAGAAGCCAGCTGGACAGCACTGAAGGCTTGGAAAAGTGGCAATAAAGTTACCTAAAATAAAATAGATGTTTTTATTAAATAAAATAGGATTTATTCCTATGAAAGTGTGTGTAATGAAAACTTGGGTTTTATCCCATGTGTTTAATGTTATGAAAAGGTGGTATTTTACTCTGATTCAATATTTCCTAACTACGGTCCTGATGAAAAATTCCGCTGCCAAATTAGACAATACACGATACCACCGAAACTGGCTCGCGGCCGCCCGTTCCCGGGGATTAGGGATCGGGGGTTGCGACAGTTTAAATGATTATGATTGTGAAATTAGCTATCATCCAGGAAAAGCAAATGTTGTAGCAGACGCTCTCAGCAGAAAGGAGAGGGTTAAGCCCATTAGAATCAATGCCAAGAGCATTGAATTAAAGAACAGCTTAAATGAAGGATTGCTAGCCGCTCAGAAGGAAGCTGTATTAGAAGCCAACTATCCGAACGAAAAATTGGGCTTAACTGCTGAGCAGTTATCATATGGCAAGGATGGAATCCTAAGATTGAATGGACGAATATGGGTTCCAATTTATGGAGGACTTAGAGATGTGATTCTTCAAGAAGCCCATAACTCCAAGTATTATGTTCATCCTGGCTGTGATAAGATGTACCAGGATTTAAAGGCAAATTACTGGTGGATAGGTTTGAAGAAATCTATAGCCACTTATGTGGCCAAATGTCTGGCATGTCTCTAGTTAAAGCCGAACACCAGAAGCCGTCAGGTTTGCTGCAACAACCTGAACTTCCCACCTGGAACTGGGAAATGGGAACTATGGATTTCATCACTAAGTTACCAAAGACGAAGCAAGGAAATGTTACTATTTGGGTTATAGTAGACAGATTGACAAAGTCAGCCCACTTCCTACCTATTAAGGAAACACACAGCTCAGATAAGTTAGCTCAGCTGTACGTGGGTGAGATTGTATCTCTCCACGGAGTACCAGTGTCTATCATCTCTGATAGGGATACGAGATATACGTCTCACTTTTGGAAAAGCTTTCAGCAATCGTTGGGCACTCGATTAAACTTCAGCACTGCATATCATCCTCAGACGGATGGTCAAAGTGAGCGTACGATTCAAACACTGGAGGATATGCTAAGGGCTTGTGTTATTGATTTAGGTGGAAGTTGGGATGATCATCTTCTGTTAATTGAATTTTCATACAATAATAGTTATCATTCGAGTATTCAAGCTGCACCTTTTGAAGCTTTATATGGAAGAAAGTGCAGGACGCCCGTTTGTTGGGCAGAAGTTGGAGATGTCCAACTAACAGGACCTGATATAGTCCGAGAGACGACAGACAAAATTGTGCAGATACGTGATCGTCTCAAAGCTGCCAGGGATAGGCAGAAGAGCTACACAGATAAAAGACGTAAGCCTCTAAAATTTGAGGTGGGTGACAAAGTGTTACTTAAGGTATCACCCTGGAAAGGGGTAATGCGATTTGACAAGAAAGGCAAGTTAAGCCCAAGATACATAGGACCATTCGGGATCATCGAATGTGTCGGAACAGTGGCTTACAAGTTAAACCTGCCTGAAGAGCTCAGTAGAATTCATAATGTGTTCCACATCTGTAATCTAAAGAAGTGTCTAGCCGATGAATCACTAGTCATGCCACATACAGATGTGCATATTGAAGAGAGCTTGAAATTTGTTGAAAAACCCTTGTCGATTGAGGATCGACAGGTTAAGAAACTTCGAAAGAAGCACGTACCGATTGTGAAGGTTAAATGGGATGCCCGAAGAGGCCCAGAATACACGTGGGAGGTAGAATCCACAATGAAACAGAAGTACCCTCATTTATTTCAGTAAATCTTGAGGTCGAGATTTCTTTTAAGGGGGTGAGGATGTAACACCTCGTCAAATCACGACCGATGTTATAAAGACACGTGTCATGGAAGGTAAACGTGTTATAAACCCGGATCAAGTTGAAAGATATCCAAAGGAATTAAAGGCGTCAACATGTTAAAATCATTACCTCTGAGTGACCTTTTTATAAATTCCAAACCTTAATATGTTTTATAAACATCTGATATAGATTCAAATTCTGGTTAACTAATGTGATAAATAATTCAAATTTGCAAAAAGTAGAATCCCATGTGCATTTACGACAAACTTCATTTAAAAAGCATTCTTCAAGATTCAAGGACCTCCATTTGCATGACAACACTTCCAAGAGCCTGCAAGTCAGATTATATGGTCCCCTCTCCTGGAAAATGACATGAGATTCGAAGTATGATAGGTTGCATGGTCAAATGTTAAAAATTCTCAAAAATTTTGTCTTCTGGCCAAGCTTTACGTACCGCAAGGGGGCCACCTTACGGACCGTAAGGTGACGGAGCTGGGCGGATATAATTAAAAAGCGGATACGGACCGCAAAGCCAAAGGCTTACGGTCTGTAAGACCTGTAACTGGGCAGAAAAATGGACAGTTGCCTGTTAGCCGGTTCCACCGCCTTAGGAGCATGGTTTTCGAATTCAGGAGCTTGGCCAACAGTATTAAATGCATAGGGACACTTGGAATTCATCAGGGATCAGTTGTAGACTTTGTTGGATTGATCTCATGCATTCTAAGTTCCTATATAAGGAGTTCTAAGTTGCAACATTTTCCTTGCTCATTCAAAATCATTTCTAAACTTTCTCTGTTGCTCTCTGGACTTCAAGCAACCTTCCATCAGCTCCTAATTCATGCTAAGGACCATTGTGAGTGTTCTTATCCTCCTTAGTTCATGTTTTATTAGCTTAATGACCAAAAGTCAAACTTATCGTAATTAAGCTTTGACTTAGTGATTAATCACTAATGGTCCAGTCATTTTTCGAATTGAAAATGGCTATGAGTTGGTAATTATGTGGCTAATAAACCCTTAAAATGGCACCCTCTGATTTTCAATCTAACTAGGTCAATTGTCGGGTCAAACTTAATTATAAAAAGTCAACAGGAAGCTATTTTGCAAATAAATTCATAATTAGCAATGTAGAAGCTATGAAACCTGTTTTAACACTTATATAACTTGGTAATTAATGTAAGAACTTGTCTAAGCATGTTCAACCCGATAATTAATGTAGACTTTTGTTTTGACTTTCAGTTCTGACCCGATTTAGCTTGGTTTAGACATGCCTTAGAGTTCTATTAGGACTAGGTTATAGGTTAGTATAACCCTCTGAGATTATACAACTTGGTTCCTAATTAATCCGATTCATTTGCATGTTTCCGTTAATTGCTTAAATGTTGACCATTATGCCCTTTTGACCTTAAAACGATATTTTTGAAAATGTGAGAGGACAAAAACCTTTGTTACTAATTTATAAACATGTCCTAAAAATTTGACATCAGTTTGAGGTCTAAATTAGGAGTTATGCTCGATGTCGTAATTTGAAAGCTTTTTATTAATTAAACGGCATTATTAGCAAAAAGCCTATCTAAACCCAAATTTTGGCACCAAACTTTTTATCTACTGATGTTTTAAGTAAAATTTTATATTTTGACAGTAAGATAAAGTTTTAAACTCTGATTTCTCATTTTGACCTTTAAAGCTTTTGTGAAATGACCAAAATGCCCCTACGGTGCATAGTTTGGTTATAAATGATAAATTTCACATATATGAAATACCTTACTAATATGACCTGCAAAAATAAATATTTTTACTGATCAATTAAGACCAGGACCTCAGATTTATATTTAACCTCTTTTATAATCCTTAAAATGACCAAAATACCCCTACGGGGCTTAAATTGAGTTTAAATTCGTTTTGGGCATAATGGAAGGTATCCTACTGATATCATGACATATTTAAAGCATATTAACTTAGAAAACCTGTTCATGACTCAATTGGTTACCCGTTATGCATTTATCGCGTTCGGTACGGTTTAGGTAACTAATTGCATAAATCAACCGAAACGGGTCAAACCTTATCATTTTCACTTCAAAATCCAGAATGTGTTTAGTTTACCCACATTATACAAGTCTTCATACTTGTCGGGTCTAAACCACATTCTAATCCGGTCTTCGCTTAATCATGCGTTTTGAACCGTGTACCTTTCTTTAAAACTAACCGGTTTAAGTTTAAACTTAAGTAAGACCCATTAGGAATCTAATAGGTTATTAAAACCTTCATTCCAGATTTAGGAGCCCAGTAAAAGATAGTTGCACTTGCTGATTTGTACGTCTGGGATAAATGTGTACAATTTGCTCAGGTAAATACTTTTAACTTATTTTTCGTTATACGGGCTTGGGATACGGTATTATAATAATACCACTTGGTCAGGTGTGTAGTTATTTAAATCAGATTATGATTAATATATTTACATAACCCGTTTTAATCAGTCTTGTTTGGTATATGGCCTTTGGGGGGTTAATGACCATGTCCTGGATATCCTCGGCTCATTCATTGAAATGGCCACGACTTAAGCATGGGGTGTAGGCATACACCTGACACTTGCGTATGTATAAATGGTAATCCACAATAAGGAGTTCTCCTTGTGGGCATTATATGTAACAACTGTCACTTTTCCGTACATTCCATACAATAATTAAACAGTAATCTGTGTTTAAGAACCGTGCATGGTATAGTTTACAAGACAAATGAGTTTCTGATTACTGTTATATACATACAATGGCATTTCATGTTGCAAGACTTTTATCATTACTACATGCAACACGATATAGTTATAATAATGCACAGAACAGAATTGGCACCATTATCAGACAAACTAAAATGCTGACAATGTTCAGTACATAGACAGACAGTGTTTTTAGACCCAGTTTGAGCCAGTAACCAAGGTACTACACCAGTATAGTGTGTAGGGAAGTAAGGACCACAAAACTGCTTCACTAGGTGATAGTATAAGTGTCGAAAAGTGCCTAAAACCCACATAAAGTGTAGAATTCTGCATAAATCAGCAAAATTCAGCATTTTAACAAGTTTGTTACATGCAAAAATATGACAAAATGGTCCTGAATGCTTTCCTAAGTGTCAGGAATTAAAAGTGTCACAAAAGGGTACATAAAGAGCACTAAACGATATAGTTTGACACCTTAACGAACCGGTATCTAACCGAACAACCGCACACTACCCAAAACACTAAAATTTTACTAGAAGCATTATTTTAATGTTTCTGAGCTAGTTATGATCCCCGAACACCCTAACACACTATATAACACCATATATGCATACACACTAACTATTATACTTAGAACTTTAACTAATCACTTAACTTATCATTCAAAATCAACCAAGACCCCCCCCCCCAATCCATATGGACGGTTATGATGGTGGCCTCACCTCTAAGATCTTACAAGATTACCCCAAATCTTCCTTTGATCTTGCTTAGATTTGTTTAGATCATGTCATGTACTTTGAGAACATAATACAGATTGGGTAAACCTTAAACATGGTTATAAGTAAACCATCATTCTCATTCTCACACACACTACACACACCATCATTCTTCCTTCCTCCTTCCCTCTCTTCGGCCGAGAATCAACAACAACACCACCACCACTTTCATCCATTGATCATCCATTCCATATACATCCTAAGGTGTTAGAAGGTATCTAATGAAGCTTGGTGATCTTGGATCTTGAAGGACCTCTTTCAATAGCTTTTATCCAACACATTTATCATCTTCAACCTCTTGTGTTCATCCCTAGCCATAGAGCTAGTAGTAAGGCCCTCATGATCTCTTGTTACTTCATATTTTGATGGTTAATAGATGATGAACATTGTTAATCTTGATGAACACTAAAGAACATAATCATAAATCTCTAACATAAGCTTATTAACATATGAAATCATGTTGATTTGTGTTTATTTGCTTCTTGATGATTGATGATTTGTGTTAGTGATGTTAGACATCATAAGGAACCTACTAGATTGTGATTAAACACATGATCTAGTAAGTTAAGGTGGTGATCTTGTGAAAGACCAAGATCATCATGCTTTATGTTTTCATGAACTTGAAAAATGAAAATGATTTTGTGAATATATGTTACTAGACATAAACTTGGGTGATTTCAAAACTAGTTTTCTTAAGAAACTAAGTTAAATCACAAGATTTACATGAACATTGTTTTTAAAGAAACTAATCATGTTTCTAGAGGTGAAACAAGTATAAGAATACATTGTTTACAAGAAAAATTCAAGAGAATGATTTTTGGAAAAAATCATCTAGTAAGTTGTAAACACTTAAATCTTTCAAGAATGAGATTTTTAAAGAAGTAAACACACTTTAAAGGGTAACTAAACCTACTAAACACACTACCAAGTTACTACAAGTTTTTATGAAAGTTCAAGTTCATGATTATTATGTAGATAGCAATATTTTGGCACTTGGTAAGTATAAGTTGTTTAAGATTGATTGTTGATTGTTTGTGATGATTTTGAAAAGAAAATGATATGCTTTGATAGCAAGGACACCTCCATTTTTAGGGGAAACTATGGCAAAATTTTCTAAAAATATAAACACTTAGAAAAATATTTTCTAAACAAATATTTACAAGTGCGTATTAACTATGATCTTTAATATAAACCTTGCCATAGATTTTGTAACAAAAATACAAGTATTGGAGGTTGGTTTTTTGTAAATAAAAATAACTAAATATGTATTTGAAAGATATATATATTTAGAAGACACATTGTGTGTGATTATTTGTATACCTTGTGTATTAGTTATATTATTTTAGGATTTAAAGTAATATAACTTAACAAAATACCAAGAATTTACAATCCAAAAGAATACCAAAAATCACAAGGAATAAATATATAAGTTATACACTTAATATTATGGAACCGAACGCAAGAACGCAACTTACAAAATATTCCAGAAAATGACATTATAAATATATTTTTGGTAAATGATATTTTGGATACAAGAAATGAAAATATAATTTTTATTATTATTACAAAGTATATCATATTTTCGACAAGGAGAAAATATATTATCATTGGGAAGTTAAAATATATTTTCTTGGAATATTTAGAAGATATATGATTTTTGGGAAAAATATATATTTTCATGAAATACATTATTTTTGGACAAAATAAGTTTATATATATTTTCTAAGTGAGACTCGAAAATATATTATTTCGGAACTACAAATACAAGAATACGAAAATACATGTATGAAATACCCCCAACCTTGGGAAGGAAATACGAAAACAAATACTTGAGAAGTATTGTTACAAATTATTGCTTAACATTTATTCCAAAATAAAACATAATTTAAAGTTAAAATATTTATTATTTTAACAAGTAATTATAACTTGGAATAACATTGAAGACATAGAAGAAACGTAACTCAAAAACGTGAATACTAAGGCAAGGCACGACCCTTTTGTCTAATAGACCATAGTACACTGTAGGTAGTCGTGTTTGCTGGCGAACTTTGAATTACGAGTACCGAAGACGCAAAAATGTGAGTTCATGTCCCCCTTTTCTCTTAACTGTTTTTGGTTTTATAACTCTCGGGGGTGGAATACATGTTATGAAAGTTTAAACGGTATGAATTGACTATGAAATGCACTATTAGATCATGTGAGCATAGACTAAATATTGAAATGCCATTAACTCTTAATTAGGGACGAATGTTAGATCTAACGGGTACGGCCGAACCCCACTCATGGTACTTGTGACCACTCGAGTGCTTCGGTGTCCCAGTCAAGGTGAATCGACATAGTCGAGGTGAATCGACATAGTCGAGGTGAATCGACATAGTCGAAGGGGAATTCGACATAGTCGAGGGAAATCGACAAGGGTATAAGCCTACTCATTTTGAGTGCTCCCTATGTCCTCACATGCCTTAATGTCCTTGTAAAACATTTATTTGGTATGTTCATACACGCTTTTCATACCTGATTTCAAATGAGTCTCTCAAAGGTTTACAAGTTTGCCAGTACTCACACAAAACGCATGAACTAGCTCAACTTTTGTTGATGTTTTCCAAAATTACATGTATTTCAGGTAACAAGATGGATCTTGAGTGTGGGTGTTGTTTCTAGAAGTAAATTCCAAGTTTAAGATGTCATCCACTTTTGATGAATTGTATCTTAGTCGAAGGTTGTTTTGTCTGAAACTTAAATAACTGGTATTTGTAATACTTTTACTTAATGAATGGATGAACATCGTTTTGACCACATAGTTGTTTATTATGATTGAATGCAATGGTATTAAACAAGTCACACATCATACGCTTCCGCAAAAGTCAGGGTGTGACAGTTTGGTATCAGAGCTTCGATTGTAGTGAACTAGGATTCCTTCTCGAGTCTAGACTACAATCACTAGAGTTCTCTCATAAAAACATTTTACAAAAAGGATTTCATTGCATTCACGTAAGCGTCAAGATCCATGAGTCAAACAGTTTTCAAAGAAAAGACAAGGCAAGGACATTAGTAGGGAGGAGAATACCCCAAACTAAGGTGCCAATTTAGGCATAGTCTATATGGGATAGACTTGCCAAAGATAAAATGGCCCCCCCAAAGGATAAACGAGAGTTATATGTGATATGATGCATCAAAATTAACTGTTTATGCTAAGTAACATATTTTGTCTATCGATATATACATACGAATAAGTGTACGAAATGATTATTGACGTGAATAAGATACCTTCGACTCTGAATCCTATTATTGTTCTTACTCGCACGATGAAGCTATCGGCCTCGCATTCATTGCAAAGCTCATGGCTGGAGTGATTACCAAACGAGATTCTGAGCTTGCTTCCGTAGGAGATGGCTGCTCTTCCCTCTCGATCGTGAAGGTGCCTGACTACGGTAGTGACGGTGAGGCAGAGGCGGAAACCTTGAACAACTTCTTAATCAGTGGGACAAGGTCTCTGCGGCTTTTGAGAAGCGAGATTGACGACACACTTGACCAGAAAAGGAAGATGAAGTATTCATCTTGTAGGTGCCCCTCCAACTACTAGGAATTCTCCTTATTCCTATTTCATTTAATCATCGTGCCTGTCAGAGGTATAAGGACCGTAGTGTCCCCTCCTTGGTTGATCATCTGCTTGGACGAGGGAAGATTGGGGTAACTGTGCAAGACAATTTATTATTACGGGGGCCCACGTAATAACAACTTGTAGTGCATGGAAATCCTGGTGGACTCTGCGGGTCAGGTTAATGATCACCATCCCTCCAAAAATAATCTATAGGTGTTCACACCTTCATCTGGTAGAGCAATACATAGACCATTGCTTTAACACTTTATAAAGTAGGAAACCTGTCTTTGCCTACTTCGTTTCTGACACTTCTAGCCGTGTACAAGACATTTGGGAACCGATATTTAAGCAAGTGAAGATGGACAACATCCGGAAAGATTCAGTGACGTTACACTCTCTATCACCCCTACATGAACAACCCCCATCTCAAGGAAAGTATACCCGTCTTGTAAAGCTATGTAGAAGGAAAACAACTACCACTTCATGAAACTTGTATGACCGAGGCGTTGTAGCCTCGAGTTCATTTTAGTTTTCCCATTACAAACAATAAGCCAAGTTGCCAAGCCTATGTGAAGGCTCAGTAATTGTTTCCTCGCTCATACATTGTTGAGTATATATGCATGTGATATTGGGTGATTACATGTTGGCTTATGGTGCTATGTACCTCATAGACAATTATGGAATGTTGTCTAACCTACCTCCTACTTTTTGACAGAAGAGAATGCCGCCCAGACGAGACACAGACACCAGTATGTTACCAAGGACAGAAGCTGTCACACCCCGACTTTCCACGTATGACCGGTGGGCCTGGTGGGGAGTATCGTGACGTGGTTGGCAACATAATAGTCAAACAACACAATATTTGAAATGCACAGCGGAAGCAAATGAAAGATATAGATTTCAACTTTAATGAATTGTAATATCCAGTATCACAACAGTTGAAATTCATCCACAGAAGGATCAAAAATAAATAGGAAACAGTAGTTCAACAGCCGTTAGGCATCTTAAGCTTGCGAGACTCTTTATCGATGCTAAGGAGAAATCCAGCCTATTACGAGTAGTACCTGCATTTAATCTTTTTGGAAAATACGTCAGTTTACACTGGTAAATACAATCAACTGACTCATTTTAAAAATGATTAAAAATTGATTTGGATGCACGAGGCATAAACATTTTATAACTTGGGATAATTATTTAAATATATAAACTTGTAAAAGGATTACATGTTCCATATGCGTTCAGTAGCCCGGGTCTTGCCGGGTTAAAGATCAATAGACACACCACATTATTTATTTATGCACTGACGAGTGTACGCCTACACCCCGCGCTTAGGTCGTGGCCATTTCGTAAAATGATGCCAAGGATATCCGGGACATGGTCATTAACCTCCCAAAGGCTTTAAGTAAACAAAAAAATTTAAACGGGTCATCTCGATAATACTTAACCACCAAACGATTAAGGTCGAATGCCCGACCAAGCGGTATTTTATATACCGTACCCCAAGCCCGTATAAGGGAAAATAAGTTAAAAGTATTTACCTTTGCAAGTATAATTCATAAACAGCAAATGCAAGTAGCTTTTACTGGTCCTCCTATTCTGGAACGAAGGTTTATAATAACCTATTAGAATTCTAACGGGTCTTTAGTTAAGCTTAAGCTTAGACCGGTTAGTTTCAAAGATACGGTTCGTACGCACGATTAAACGAAGACCGGAATAGAATGTGATTTAGTCCCGACAAGTTTGAAGACGTGCTTAATATGGGTATTTCATACACATTCTGGATTTTGAGATAAAACCGATAAAGTTTGACCCGTTTCGGCTAATTTATGCAAACTAGTTACATAAACCGAACCGAACGCGTAATAAGCGTAACGGGTATTCATGAGAGCCATATACAGGTTTTCTAAGTTAATATGCCTCAAATATGTTGTGACATCAGTAAGATATCTTTTATTATGCCCGAAACGAATTTAAACACAAACTATGCCCCGTAAGGGTAGTTTAGTCATTTACATGGTTATAAAAGAGTTTAAGTATTAACCTGAGTTACAGGTCTGATATAATCAGCAAAAATACTTAGTTTACTAAGTTATAACAGTATGGTATTGCATATATGTGAAATTTATCAATTATAACCAAACTATGCACCGCAGGGGCATTTTGGTAATTTCACATAGGCCGAAAAGCTCAAAACTGAAGTCTGAGTTAAACAGCCTTTGCTTACTGTTAAAATATTATAATTTACCTAAAATATCAGTAGGTATCAACCCTTGTATGTTGAAAATAGTTTTAGTACATACTATGCGTTAAAAACGCTTAATAAGGCGATTAGAAGCCATTTTCGGGTTCTATATGGAAAATTGATATTTTTATTATTCCAGAAGGTTTAAAATAATTTATTTATCATATAAAAGCAGTAGCAAAAGGTTTGGGATCAAAAAGATATGTAAAACTCATTTTATAGCCCGTAAGGGCAAAACCGACAATTACCGAATTAAGCCTACGACTCTAAGTTATGCTCAGCCTAAAATTAATTAAAAATCTTCAAAAATCCGAAAATAATATATTATATCAGTGGGTAAAGAGTTTGATATCAAAAAGTGGGTTTAAATAGGCTATACGCTAATTATGTCGTTTAATCGCTAAAGAAGCTTTCTAATTACGCTAATGAGCATAACTCTCAATCTACACCTCAAACTGATGTCAAAGTTTGGGTGCAAGTTTATATATCAGTAACTAAGGTTTCTACACTTTTACATTTTCAAAAATCACGTTTTATGGTGAAAAGGGCATAATGGTCAACATATGAGCAATTTACGGAATCATGCATATTAATTGGATAACTAATGAACCAAGGTGTATAATCACAGAGGGTTATACTAGCATGTAACCTAGTCCAATTAAAGCTCTAAGGAATTTCTAAAACATACCAAAACGGGTCAGAACTGAAGTCAAAGCTTTGCGACTTTCGGTTCCGAACCGGGTCTAAACAGAAAATTGTCGAGTTGAACATGTTTAGACATGTTCTTACATTAATTACCAAGTTATATTAATGATCAAACAGTTTGTATGGGTTCTACATTGCTAATTATGCATAAATTGGAAATTAAGCATTCTGTTGACTTTTTAATAACAAGTTTGACCCGACATTTGACCTAGTTAGAGTGGGAATCAGAGGGTGCCCTTTTAAGGGTTTATTGCCCACATAATTACCAAATTATAACTACTTTCAATTCGACTAATCACTGGACCATTAGTGATTAATCGCTAAGTCAACCGTTAATTACGACGGTTTGTCTTTTAAGCTAAAACTAAGCAAAAACTTAACTAAGAAAGGTTAAGCATACTTACTGAAGTCCTATGCACGATTAGTGATCACTTGAGTCTGCTTTGGAGCTCCAGAAATGATCAGAAATGCTGAAGGAAGGTGTGGTTACAATGTTGCAACCTTGTGGCCTTTTATAGTGTTCAAAATCTCATGGATTGTTGACAACAAGTGCTAGCAATGGCCATGGATCATCAACAGATGTCCCTAAGGGCCTAAGGGTTGTTTAGGGGTCGTGCAAGATGAGGAAAATCGTTTTAAGTCGGTTAAAATGGAATTGGCAGACAAGAACCCAAAGATTTCGGAACAGATGGCCCCTCGCGGCACGCGTAGACCCCCCCCCCCCCAGGGTCCTCGCGTGGCGCGACGCCCCTTCTGATCAAATCTGAATTTTCTGATTTTTATGCTTTGATCCTTGGCTCTTGAAAACTTTGCTACGACTTTATTTCTTGCACTTTGAACCCTCCAATTTGACTTATAGGGGCTTCAAGACATATACCCACTTTGTTAAGTCCTCGGTTAACTTTATTGTCACCCGAAAAGTCATAAACTTCATCGTAGACGCTTTTAACCCCTTGTATACGAATTTGATCATAACTTTCTCATACGATAACGAAACTTTATGAAATTTATATCGTGCATTCTAGTGAGCATAATTAATCGTTACAAAGCTTCGGGTTTGCTAAAAGGTCACTCAGAGGTATAACTTAAACATGTTGACACATTTAACCCCTATAGTTTGTAATCTCTCACTTTCATTCACAATTAGCTTCGTATGATCCATGATTTATTCGTTTGAAGGTATGAGCATCATGTAGGGTTAATGTAAAGTATATTTATTCACTGTTGACATTTAGAACCCGTATATTCACATACTTTCCATGATTGTCAACTTTAATCCTTCTATAACATTCTTTCACACGTTCAAACATATGACACGTGTCAACACATTATAGCATGTGAATTTTCGAGGTGTTACATCCTCACCCCCTTAAAAGAAATCTCGACCTCGAGATTTACTGAAATAAATAAGGGTACTTTTCTTTCATTGTGGACTCAACCTCCCACGTGTATTCGGGACCTCTACGGGCATCCCATTTTACCTTTACAATAGGCACATGCTTCCTTCGAAGCTTCTTAACCTGTCGATCTTCAATCGACAATGGTTTTTCCACAAATTTCAAGCTCTCATCTATATGCACATCTGTATGTGGTATGACTAGCGATTCGTCAGCTAGGCATTTCTTCAGATTGCAGACGTGGAATACGTTATGAATACCACTGAGCTCTTCAGGTAAGTTTAACTTGTAAGTAGGGCTGCAAACGAACTGAACTTTCAGCGAACAGTTCATGAACCGTTCGGCGGGAAGTTCGTTTGTGCTCGTTCGTTTAATAAATGAACGAACACGAACAAAAAATTTCGTTCGTTTAGTTAAATGAACGAACATGAACAAAGGCCGTGTTCGTTCATTTGTGTTCGTGAACGTTCGGTAACGTGTTTGTTTACGTTCGTTTGTTTATGTTCGTTTGTGTATAGGAATATATATATATATATATTTTGTTACCCAACTTATATTACATTATATATTTTGACTTCTAGATTTGGTAAAGGTATCAATACTGGTAGTGCTAAGTATGCTCAACATATTAGAACTGTTGATTGTGTTGAAAGTGTGAAGTCAGAATTAGCTACTTTGTGTTAGTTATTTTTATAAAAATTATATGTTAAGCTACTCAAGTTTGGATAATTAGCATGGTATATTTTGGGTGGATCTACTTAGTGTTTTTTTTTTTGTTATGATCATCTTCGAAAGTAAATATATGTTCGTTTGTGTTTGTTTATGTTCTTTAACGTTTGTTTGTGTTCATTTACGTCCGTGTGCGTTCATGAACGTCCGTTTGTGTTCGGTACCTAAATTAACAAACGAACACAAACGAACACAAACGAACACGAACAAGTTCATTTCCTTAACAAACGAACACGAACAAAAAATCTCGTTCGGTAAGTGTTCGTGAACTGTTCGTGAACACATGAAATCCTTAACAAACGAACACGAAGAAGGCCGTGTTCGTGTTCGTTCGGTTCGTTTGCAGCCCTACTTGTAAGCCACTGACCCAACACATTCGATAATCTCGAATGGTCCTATATACCTCGGGCTTAACTTACCTTTCTTACCAAACCGCATCACTCCCTTCCAGGGTGATACTTTAAGTAAAACTTTATCACCAACCTCAAATTTCATAGGTTTACGCTTGGGATCGGCGTAACTCTTCTGCCTATCTCGGGAAGCTTTGAGACGGTCACGAATCTGGACAATCTTGTCCGTCGTTTCAAAGACTATCTCTGGTCCTGATAATTGGACATCTCCAACTTCCGCCCAACAAACGGGCGTTCTACACTTTCTACCGTATAAGGCCTCAAAAGGCGCAACCTTAATGCTGGTATGGTAGCAATTGTTGTAGGAGAATTCGATTAACGGCAGGTGGTTATCCCAACTCCCACCTAAATCAATCATGCATGCTCGAAGCATGTCTTCCAAAGTTTGGATAGTACGCTCACTCTGGCCGTCCGTCTGAGGATGGTAAGCCGTACTAAAATTTAAACGCGCGCCCAAAGATTGTTGGAAACTTTTCCAAAAATGTGACGTGTATCTAGTATCTCTGTCAGAGATAATAGACACAGGTATGCCATGTAAAGCTACAATCTTATCTACGTACAGTTGGGCTAACATGTCGGAGCTATAAGTCTCCTTAATGGGTAGGAAATGTGCTGACTTAGTCAGTCTGTCTACGATCACCCAAATGGTGTCATTTCCTTTCCTTGTCTTAGGTAACTTGGTGATAAAATCCATAGTTACCATTTCCCATTTCCAAGTGGGAAGTTCAGGCTGTTGCAGCAAACCTGACGGCTTTTGATGTTCTGCTTTGACTTGCGCACACGTCAAGCATTTAGCTACATAGGTAGCTACAGACTTCTTCAAGCCTATCCACCAATAGTTTGCCCTTAGATCCTGGTACATCTTATCAGCTCCAGGGTGAACGGAATATTTAGAACTATGGGCTTCCTGGAGGATAACATCTCGAAGTCCTCCATAGATTGGAACCCATATTCGTCCATTCAATCTAAGAATTCCGTCCTTGCCAAGAGATAACTGCTCCTAAGTTACCCCAAGCTTTTCATTAGGATAGTTAGCTTCCAACACAGCTTCCTTCTGTGCAGCTAACAACCTTTCATTCAAACTATTCTTTATTTCAATTCTCTTGGCATTGATTCGGATGGGTTTCACCCTTTCCTTTCGACTCAAGGCATCAGCGACTACATTCGCCTTACCGGGATGGTATCTGATTTCACAATCATAATCATTCAAAGTCTCCATCCATCGGCGCTGCCTCATGTTTAAATCCTTCTGATTAAACAGGTGCTGGAGGCTCTTGTGATCAGAATAGACCACACACTTGATTCCATATAAATAATGCCTCCATAGTTTTAGTGCAAATACAACGGCATCCAACTCCAAGTCATGGGTGGTGTAATTCTTTTCATGCACCTTTAACTGCCGTGAAGCATAGGCAATAACCTTGCCTTTCTGCATAAGCACACACCCCATGCCAGTGTGTGATGCATCGCAGTAAACTACGAATTCTTCGGTACCTTCAGGCAATGTCAGTACAGGAGCGTTGCTCAACTTTTGCTTCAGAATATCAAAAGATTCTTGCTGCTTAGGGCCCCAATCAAACTTTATTTTCTTCCTAGTCAAGGAAGTTAGGGGTGCAGCAATCCTTGAAAATTTTTCAATGAAACGCCTATAAAATCCTGCTAAGCCTAGGAAGCTACGAATCTCAGTAGGCGTCTTCGGCTCTTGCCAGTTCATAACAGCTTCAACCTTAGCGGGATCCACCTGGATACCACGCTTACTAACCACATGTCCAAGGAATTGGACTTCTCGAAGCCAGAATTCACACTTAGAGAATTTGGCATAGAGCTTCTCATGATGTAGGAGTTTAAGAATACAGCGAAGGTGTTTCTCATGGTCAGCTTGGTTCTTCGAGTAGATGAGAATGTCGTCGATGAAAACGATGACGAATTTATCTAAGTATGGTTTGCAAACGCGATTCATGAGATCCATGAACGCGGCAGGTGCATTAGTGAGCCCAAAAGGCATCACTAGGAACTCGTAATGACCATAACGAGTCCTAAATGCAGTTTTGTGTACGTCTTCATCTCTAACCTTCAGTTGGTGGTAGCCTGACCTTAAGTCAATCTTCGAGAAGTAACTTGCCCCTTGCAATTGATCAAACAGATCGTCGATCCTGGGCAAAGGATACCTATTCTTTATAGTGACCTTATTAAGCTCACGATAATCGATGCACAGACGCATCGATCCATCCTTCTTCTTGACAAACAAGACTGGTGCTCCCCAAGGAGATGAACTAGGTTTAATGAAACCTTTGGCTAGCAATTCATCTAGTTGCGTTCTCAATTCCTTCATCTCTGTTGGTACCAACCTATAAGGCGCTCTAGCAACAGGTGCTGCTCCAGGGATGATGTCAATTCTGAATTCCACTTGCCTATCTGGTGGTAAACCAGGTAGTTCCTCAGGAAAAACTTCGGGGTATTCAGAAATGACGGGGATGTCTTCAATCTTAGGTTTCGGCTCATCGATAGTCACCTGTGCCATGTAGATGACACAACCCTTCTTCAAACACTTAGAGGCCTTGAGCATAGTCACTTGCTCAGGCAATCCATACCGGGTATCTCCCTGAATGGTAAGTGATTCGCCAGACAGAGTCTTGATCACCACTTGCTTTTTATTGCAGACAATCTGGGCTAGGTTACGGGATAACCAGTCCATGCCTAAAACGATGTCAAAACCAGCTAACTTCAAAGGAAGTAAGGACAAAGGAAAAGAGTGGTTCTTAATGGATATGAAACATCCATCTAATATGGTTGAGGCGGTTTCTAAGGTGCCATCTGCTAACTCCACCTCATATTTCACTCTTAGGGTTTTAACAGGCAATTTCAGCAATTTGCAAAACTTATTATCTACAAATGATTTATCAGCTCCTGAATCAAAAAGCACTCTTGCATAGATATCATTTATGAGAAAGGTACCTGTGATCACGTTATCGTCTTGCACAGCCTCCTTCGCATCCATCCTAAAGACCCTAGCATTGGTCTTCTTGGCCTCTTCAGGCTTCTTGGCGTATTTAGGGCAGTTGGTTTTAATGTGCCCTTTCTCATTGCAACTGTAGCACGTTGCATCCTTCAGCTTTTTGCAATCCAAGGTCTTGTGTTCCTTGGACTTGCATATACCGCAAGCAAAAGTTATTGACTGAGTCTGCGAGTTCGATTCGAATTTGCACTTCCCGAAGTGTTGTTTCTTGCAAATCTTGCACTTGGGCTTATCACCAGACTGATGCCCATCCTTCTTTGACTCAGACCCCTTCTTGTTGTCACCGTTTCCTCGGTGCTTCTTGTTTGACCTCCGTGAATTGTCATCTTCACGTTTCCTTTTCTCAGCATCCTTGTTCCTCAGCAATCTTTGTCTGACCGCGTCCAGAGTGAGGGACAAAGATATGTCAGCTATAGATCTGAAAGTAGCTGGCCGAGAGGCCTTCATGCTTGCCTTTATTTCTGGGGCTAAACCCCCAATGAATCGAGCTATTCTTTTGGGTTCCGGGGTTACCAGATACGGAACCAACCTGGACATTGTGTTGAAGCTCGTGAGGTAATCTTGGCAGTCAAGGTTCTGCATAACCAACGATAGAAAATCAGACTCTATCTTCTCAACCTCATGTTGAGGGCAGTAGTTTTCCCTGATGGGGGCAACAAATTGTTCCCATGTCATATTGTACAATGGGATCTTCCCAGTGGCTTGAATCAACGATCTCCACCAGGCTAAAGCCTCACCCTTGAAAGATTGAGACACAAATTTGACTATATCCCTCTCAGCGCATCCGCTGATATCCACTACTGTGTCCATCTCATCCAACCACGTCATGCAGTCAATGGCTCCTTTTTCCCCAGTGAAATCCCTGAGTTTGCATGAAACGAAGTATTTATAGGAGCAACCCTTATTACGGGGTTCTTGATTTAGTACAATCTGTTGAGATGGAGCACTGTGGTGGTTTGAGGAGAGTCGATCATCATCTTTCTTTGGTTCTTCCTTCTTGGAAGGTGGCTTCGAATGCGGTGTAGATAGGGTCCTACTTCGAGTCCCACTATATTCTTCATACTGCCGCTCTAAGGCCTTTGTAACTGCGTCGTCTACTAACGCTTTCAGTTCAGCACCCGTTATATTAATTCGGGCATTATCAATATTCTCCACTGGGTGACTATTAATTTCATCCGAGTCAGCCATTTTAATTGAACTGTTACATAAAACAAGGACAATCGTTTACTTGGGAGTTTATTATGGAATTGTCTTTTATGGCAATTTATTAACCATGGTAAACATAGACCATATTTGGTTAATTTATTAATCATATTTATTTAGGATTTCTATTATAATTTATCCTAATTATAAAACAATAACAGTTTTATTAGTAGCACAAAAGGCCTAGTCACAAGGACATTTTTAAATTATAAGCCATGATTTCAGAGAATCAAGGCATGAAGGTTTGAACATAGTTCTTTACCTTTTTCAGACAGGGTCATAGACTATTACTGTCTTTTGTCTCATATGAAAATGAGCAGGGCCCATAGGCACTATATTACCAATGTATGGTCAAAATATGATCATCTTAATTGATGATTTAAACCCATGATTCAGAGATCATTAAGTTGGGTTAGGAATCTTTTGAAGAATCCTATTAAGATGATGTGGGTGATTTTAACTAATCACGTCTGCCAGGAGCGTTAACATGTTTTCAGATGTTAACAGGGATCCGAATCTTTTAAACAGGTCTTACCATCTTGGCCAGGTCTTAAAATGACATACTGGCTAGGTTATACCTTTAAGATTCTTAATTAATATTTAAATAGGCAGATTATTTTTAAAAGGAATGATTTTGATTCATTTATTTCATATATAATTTATTTATGCACATAGTGGCAAAAATGAAATTTATAAACTAAACATTCCATTAATTATTAAAAGATTACACATCGCCCTAAACGGGACTTTTTAGACAGAACAACATACCCACGCAGGGGTCAAATTGAAATACTAGTCCACGCAGGGACTTAAACAAATAGCATACCCTCGTAGGGGTTAACAGAAAGATAGACCCACGCAGGGGTCAAAACAACAAACATACCCACACAGGGGTCAATACAGCAAGACAGGCCCACGCAGGGGCTCAACTGATACAAGGAAATTACAACAAACAATGGAAGGATTTAATGGTCCTACTTGCTCTTCCCTTTTATTAAACTTGTCAATCCCTGGAAGAAGCTTTGTCGCTCCCTGCAATCTCTTTGAAAATCTCGCTCGACTTGGTCCAACCTTTGAAGAATTTCTTCCCTTTCAGGTGGGGAAAATCGAGGCGGCTGCGATTGTTGCCGAATTATAGGTCTAGCAGGTATTTGGTACCCATGAGTTGGGTACCCTACTCCCCAAGGAGCTCCATACGGTCCTTCCGGGTGAAGGGCGTTGTAATTGGCCGCTACCAAGTATGGGTCGGCTTCAGCGTAACCATAGTTGGTGTGAGCCGGCTGCTCAAATGGGTTGTACGGCATAGAACCAGTGTAGGCAGGAATCGGGTTATCAAAACCCATCGGTGGTGGTTGTGGTGCAACTGGGTTCGAAGGCCCACCCATTTGCGGGTCTTCGTGTAGTGGCGGATAATGACTGCCACTTGAGTGTCGAGGAGAGCTGAAGTGAAAATCTCCTCCACGCGCAGACATTCGCGCGCCTGTCCTCCTACGCCTTGGCGGTTCCGGAGGTGCCTGATTAACTGGTGGCGGTGGGGGCGGTGGCGTGACTGCCACAAATCGTGAATCCCCAGAGGGATCCTGCTGCTGCTGGGGGTGGTGAGGCGACGAATGGTGCGAGGGTGTAAAATACCACTCGAACTGGTTAAATCGTGCCTGGTAACTGTCCGGACCACGGTAGGGTGATCCATGAAAAGACGAACCATCTGAGACCTCAATAGGATGGTTGGGAGTTCCGGTTGCGGGCTCGACTGGATCGGTGTCCTCGTCCATGTCCTCTGCATGATCGCCGGAGTAATGATCCTCTGGACCCAATGGGTTAAAACCCACTGGTTCTTGCATGTAATTTGCCGGGTTAAACCGGCCCCTAAAAACAGGTGTGGGGTTACCAAAGGAATTATGCGATAGGGATCGCTGAAGAGGTATGTAAGAAGGTTGAGGGTTGTCGGGCTCATTTTCCGACTGTGGCCCATAAAAGTTATGAAAGGGAGGTGTCGAATTGTGCGACACAGACCGTCTCGCAGGCTCAAAAAGGTTTCTCCTGTTCTCTCTAGGGTCAGCACTCGCGGTGGTGGAAGGAGCTCGCATGTGCGAAGGTTCGGCCTCATGGTCATTGGGGGCGGTGATTGGCCCCTTGCCTCGTCCTCTTCGTCGAAAGAATCTTGGCGACATATTTAGTCCTGTCAATATAACATAAGATAACGACAAGAATATATAAAATAAAGGACAAAAAAAAAACCAAAGTAGAATTTGTCCTATGTTATTTGTCTAGACTCGAAAGTTTAGGAATGTGCAATTGTGTCATTGAGATTAAAAACAAAAGGCTAGTGTTTAATTCACTCAATGTTGGCTCTGATACCAACCTGTCACACCCCGACTTTCCACGTATGACCGGTGGGCCCGGTGGGGAGTATCGTGACGTGGTTGGCAACATAATAGTCAAACAACACAATATTTGAAATGCACAGCGGAAGCAAATGAAAGATATAGATTTCAACTTTAATGAATTGTAATATCCAGTATCACAACAGTTGAAATTCATCCACAGAAGGATAAAAAATAAATAGGAAACAGTAGTTCAACAGACGTTAGGCATCTTAAGCTTGCGAGACTCTTTATCGATGCTAAGGAGAAATCCAGCCTATTACGAGTAGTACCTGCATTTAATCTTTTTGGAAAATATGTCAGTTTACACTGGTAAATACAATCAACTGACTCATTTTAAAAATGATTAAAAATTGATTTGGATGCACGAGGCATAAACATTTTATAACTTGGGATAATTATTTAAATATATAAACTTGTAAAAGGATTACATGTTCCTTATGCGTTCAATAGCCCGGGTCGTGCCGGGTTAAAGATCAATAGACACACCACATTATTTATTTATGCACTGACGAGTGTACGCCTACACCCCGCGCTTAGGTCGTGGCCATTTCGTAAAATGATGCCAAGGATATCCGGGACATGGTCATTAACCCCCCAAAGGCTTTAAGTAAACAAAAAAAATTTAAACGGGTCATCTCGATAATACTTAACCACCAAACGATTAAGGTCGAATGCCCGGCCAAGCGGTATTTTATATACCGTACCCCAAGCCCGTATAAGGGAAACTAAGTTAAAAGTATTTACCTTTGCAAGTATAATTCATAAACAGCAAATGCAAGTAGCTTTTACTGGTCCTCCTATTCTGGAACGAAGGTTTATAATAACCTATTAGAATTCTAACGGGTCTTTAGTTAAGCTTAAGCTTAGACCAGTTAGTTTCAAAGATACGGTTCGTACGCACGATTAAGCGAAGAGCGGAATAGAATGTGATTTAGTCCCGACAAGTTTGAAGACTTGCTTAATATGGGTATTTCATACACATTCTGGATTTTGAGATAAAACCGATAAAGTTTGACCCGTTTCGGCTAATTTATGCAAACTAGTTACATAAACCGAACCGAACGCGTAATAAGCGTAACGGGTATTCATGAGAGCCATATACAGGTTTCCTAAGTTAATATGCCTCAAATATGTTGTGACATCAGTAAGATATCTTTTATTATGCCCGAAACGAATTTAAACACAAACTATGCCCCGTAAGGGTAGTTTGGTCATTTACATGGTTATAAAAGAGTTTAAGTATTAACCTGAGTTACAGGTCTGATATAATCAGCAAAAATACTTAGTTTACTAAGCTATAACAGTATGGTATTGCATATATGTGAAATTTATCAATTATAACCAAACTATGCACCGTAGGGGCATTTTGGTAATTTCACATAGGCCGAAAAGCTCAAAACTGAAGTCTGAGTTAAACAGCCTTTGCTTACTGTTAAAATATTATAATTTACCTAAAATATCAGTAGGTATCAACCCTTGAATGTTGAAAATAGTTTTAGTACATACTATGCGTTAAAAACGCTTAATAAGGCGATTAGAAGCCATTTCCGGGTTCTATATGGAAAACTGATATTTTTATTATTCCAGAAGGTTTAAAATAATTTATTTATCATATAAAAGCAGTAGCAAAAGGTTTGGGATCAAAAAGATATGTAAAACTCATTTTATAGCCCGTAAGGGCAAAACCGACAATTACCGAATTAAGCCTACGACTCTAAGTTATGCTCAGCCTAAAATTAATTAAAAATCTTCAAAACTCCCAAAATAATATATTATATTAGTGGGTAAAGAGTTTGATATCAAAAAGTGGGTTTAAATAGGCTATACGATAATTATGTCGTTTAATCGCTAAAGAAGCTTTCTAATTACGCTAATGAGCATAACTCTCAATCTACACCTCAAACTGATGTCAAAGTTTGGGTGCAAGTTTATATATCAGTAACTAAGGTTTCTACACTTTTACATTTTCAAAAATCACGTTTTATGGTGAAAATGGCATAATGGTCAACATATGAGCAATTTACGGAATCATGCATATTAATTGGATAACTAATGAACCAAGGTGTATAATCACAGAGGGTTATACTAGCATGTAACCTAGTCCAATTAAAGCTCTAAGGAATTTCTAAAACATACCAAAACGGGTCAGAACTGAAGTCAAAGCTTTGCGACTTTCGGTTCCGAACCGGGTCTAAACAGAAAATTGTCGGGTTGAACATGTTTAGACATGTTCTTACATTAATTACCAAGTTATATTAATGATCAAACAGGTTGTATGGGTTCTACATTGCTAATTATGCATAAATTGGAAATTAAGCATTCTGTTGACTTTTTAATAACAAGTTTGACCCGACATTTGACCTAGTTAGAGTGGGAATCAGAGGGTGCCCTTTTAAGGGTTTATTGCCCACATAATTACCAACTTATAACTACTTTCAATTCGACTAATCACTGGACCATTAGTGATTAATCGCTAAGTCAGCCGTTAATTACGACGGTTTGACTTTTAAGCTAAAACTAAGCAAAAACTTAACTAAGAAAGGTTAAGCATACTTACTGAAGTCCTATGCACGATTAGTGATCACTTGAGTCTGCTTTGGAGCTCCAGAAATGATCAGAAATGCTGAAGGAAGGTGTGGTTACAATGTTGCAACCTTGTGGCCTTTTATAGTGTTCAAAATCTCATGGATTGTTGACAACAAGTGCTAGCAATGGCCATGGATCATCAACAGATGTCCCTAAGGGCCTAGGGGTTGTTTAGGGGTCGTGCAAGATGAGGAAAATCGTTTTAAGTCGGTTAAAATGGAATTGGGAGACAAGAACCCAAAGATTTCGGAACAGATTGCCCCTCGCGGCACGCGTAGACCCCCCCCCCCCCCCAGGGTCCTCGCGTGGCGCGACTCCCCTTCTGATCAAATCTGAATTTTCTGATTTTTATGCTTTGATCCTTGGCTCTTGAAAACTTTGCTACGACTTTATTTCTTGCACTTTGAACCCTCCAATTTGACTTATAGGGGCTTCAAGACATATACCCACTTTGTTAAGTCCTCGGTTAACTTTATTGTCACCCGAAAAATCATAAACTTCATCGTATACGCTTTTAACCCCTTGTATACGAATTTGATCATAACTTTCTCATACGATAACGAAACTTTATGAAATTTATATCGTGCATTCTAGTGAGCATAATTAATCGTTACAAAGCTTCGGGTTTGCTAAAAGGTCACTCAGAGGTATAACTTAAACATGTTGACACATTTAACCCCTGTAGTTTGTAATCTCTCACTTTCATTCACAATTAGCTTCGTATGATCCATGATTTATTCGTTTGAAGGTATGAGCATCATGTAGGGTTAATGTAAAGTATATTTATTCACTGTTGACATTTAGAACCTGTATATTCACATACTTTCTATGATTGTCAACTTTAATCCTTCTATAACATTCTTTCACACGTTCAAACATATGACACGTGTCAACACATTATAGCACGTGAATTTTCGAGGTGTTACAGAAGCCGAGCTTCAAGAACGTATCTCACAGGCAATTGCACGACATGAAGCCCTTCATTCTAAACACAGCGGTGGCTCTACTGGAAATAACCCTCCAACTGGCTGCACCTATAAACAGTTCCTGGATTGCAAGCCATTGAATTTTGATGGCACAGGAGGTGCCGTTGCATTTGTCCGTTGGGCAGAAAAGACTGACTCTGTTCTAAGAATGAGTAACTGTTCGCCCCAGCAAAGTGTTACCTTTATCTCAGGGTTGTTTTTAGATGGCGCACTCTCCTGGTGGAACCTTCAGATTCAGACCCTCGGTGACGAAGCTGCTTATGCACTGAGCTGGGACTCAAGGAAATGATGGAGAAGAAATACTGTTCTAGGGCTGAAATCCAGAAGCTTGAGGTGGAGTTCTGGAATTTGAAAATGGACGGGCCAAAGATTTCTGAATATGTCCAGCGATTTCACGACTTGTCTAGGGTCATTCCCTACTTAGTCAAGCCGATTCATTTGGGGACTTGCACCTCAAATTAAGAGCATGGTTACTACCTCAAAGCCCCTAACCATTGCATAGGCTATCGATTTGAGTGTCACTCTTACTGAAGAAGCTCTACGCATGGGAAAATTTTCAAAATCTGAGGATAACAAGAAAGAGACCCATGTAGAGTCATCAAGCAACAAGAAAAGGAAGTCTTCAAACCTAAAGATAGGCACCCAAGTCAGCTATGGAAGCTCGAAAGCAAACAAAAGAAAGGAAGTGAACCCACCCTGTGGCAGGAAGGCTTATGGAGCCACTAAAAAGGCCGGAGGTAAGGTTTATTTGGGAAATAAGCCGAGATGTGAGGAATGCAATTTTTACCATGAAGGTCAATGTCTGAGGCCTAAGTGTGGAAAGTGTAGAAAGGAAGGGCACAGCAAGGATGCCTGTTGGGCGAAGGATCCAGACGGAAGAGATAATGGTAGAGTACCAGGTTGCTACCGATGTGGTGAAGTAAGGCACTTTAGGAAAGATTGCCCTAGGAAGAACCAAGCAAGGAAGGGTCTTCACGATCGGAGCTCGTGAAGCACGCCAGGATCCAGATGCGGTTACGGGTACGTTCCCTATTGACCAACCTTATGCATCTATTTTTGATTAATACTGGCACCAACTTTAACCTTGCATGCGTAGAACTTAAGAAACTGCTTGGCCTAGTTTCGAGTAGAATAGACGTCCCGTATTCTTTAGAAATGGGCATATAGAAGGCTAGTTTAAGCAGACGAAGCGATTAAGGGTTATATTTTGGGGACTCAGAAGGCCGGAACCTTCTGTTACCATTGACTTGGGAAGTCATGATATGATAGTCAGCATGGATTAGATATCCAAGTATAGAGCTGAAATCGTTCGATATAAGGAAAAATCAGTCGCATCCCTATTGCGAATGATGAAACATTTATAGTACACAACCTTCTTGCAATAGGTGCAAGGGTACTAGACCGTGGGTCTGCGACAACTCTCATTGGTCGAAGAGACATAGAAGCGCCTCCGAGTAGACTGCATAGCCTTCCTAGCTCATGTTGCTGATAAGGAGACCTAGGAGCTGGAGCTAGAAGACAACCCCGTGGTGGGGGAATTCCCAGAAGCCCTTCCTGAAGACTTGCCAGGAATACCTCCACAGCAACAAGAGGAGTTTAGGATGGACCTCGTGCCAGGAGCGGCACCAGTGACAAGATAACGCCTTACCAACTAGTTTCGTCTAAGATACAAGAGCCTCTGATGCAGCTCTGAGAGTTACTAGACATAAGAAATCTACCAGGCTGAGTTTCTCACCTTGGGAAGCCCCAGTGTTATTCGTTAGGAAACAGGACAACAGTTTTTACACGCGTACATAGCCTAATCTGAGAGGAACTCAGAGGGAATAATGAGGGAGAAAAGTATTACGCATGGGTTACAGGGAGATAGACAACTAACCAATAAGAATCGGTACCCCTTACCGAGAACCGATGACTTGTCAACCAACTACAAGGTCCCAGCTACTACTCTAAGATAGAATTAAGGACATAGTGTCCTTAGTTAAAGGGTACGAGAAGAAAGTCGGCGGTTTCCACTTTGCATCAATTTCAGAGAATTGGATACCAAGGATCGGTATCCTTTGCCAAGGATTGATGATATGAATAGACAAATCGTAAGGTTCTAGTTACCACTCAAAGATCGACTTGAGGACATGATGTCCTCAACTGCGAATACAAGAAGGAAATGTCCGTAAAACGACCTTTAGGACTCGCTTCGAGCATTACGAGTTCCTTGTCGTACCATTTGGCTTAGCACATGCCTCGACAGTATTCATGGACCTCATGAATCGAATGTGTAAGCCATACCAGGATAGATCATGATTATATTTATTGACTACATTCTTATATGCCCAACGACCAAGGAAGGTCGTGAGCAACCTTTGCAATTTACCTTGCGACTCTTAGAGAAAGAACAGTTATGTGCTAGGATGTCGAAGAGCGGATTTCAAATTCGCGAGGTAAGAACTTTAGGATACATGGTGGATAAGAGTGAGATTCATGCCAACCCTGCAATCAAGAGCTAAGGAGTTAGAGTTGCAATTATGTGACGCTTCTCGACAAAGTCTCGATTGCGCGTCGATGCAATGAGACCACGGCATTGCATACGCGTCACGTTGATTAAGGAATCATGAGAAGAAACCTTAATCTAGATACAGTAATTGCGCGCCGCAAAATTTGACGTCATTACCTGTAAGAAAACGCTGCACGACCTTTACTGATCACAAGGGTAGTAGCACACCGTTGATCGTAAGAACTTAAATATTAACGAAGATAAACTGAGCTACTGAACGATGCAGACTGTACGGACATGTTACGTGCTTGTGTGATAAACTTTGATGAAAAGTTGGAACACTCACTTGCCCTTAGTGGAGTTTTCCCTACAACAGTATTTATCACACCGCTGTTTAAACCGCTTCGTGTGAAGCTTTAGATGGAACAAAACAAGTCGGTCCCCGTTGTGTTGAACGGAGACCGGAGATAAACAATCTACTGGCCCGAGTGGGTTCAGGAAAAATTAGAAGCAAGATCGTTCAGATATGTGACCATATCAAGACAGCCCGTGGAATATAGAAAGATTGCGCCGACGAGCGGCAGAAATCGTAGGAATTTGAGATAAGAAGTATGGCTTTAATGGGAGCCTCGCCTTGGGAAGGCGTGATGTGATTTAGAAAACATGGAAGGTTGGACCCCGGTATATTAGACCTTTCGAGATCCTGGTAGGGATCGGGACCATTGCTCACAAGCTGAAACTTCCAGAAAAGATCAGTAGTGATCGCGACACATTCCACGTGTCTAGTCTTTAGAGGAGTCTGACTCAAGGAACAGTCGTTATTCCCACAAACAAGATTCACGTCAACGAAAAACTCCAATTTACTATAGAACCTGTTAAGGTTGCGGACTGAGAGTCCACAAAACACGGAGAAGACGTAATTGATTTATGTGAGTACGTTGGAATTCATATCATGGCCCAGAGGTACTTGGGAACATGAAGACCAATTTAAAACCTAAGTGACCACATTTGATTCACAACTCCCCTGCGACCGATGGCATCGCTTGAATATCGGGACGAAATTCTTTTAACGAGGGGAGAATGTGACAACTGTCACTTCTCCGTACATTCCTTACAATAATTAAACAGTAATCTGTGTTTAAGAACCGTGCTTGGTATAGTTTACAAGACAAATGAGTTTCTAATTACTGTTATATACATACAATGGCATTTCATGTTGCAAGACTTTTATCATTACTACATGCAACACGATATAGTTGTAATAATGCACAGAACAGAATTGGCACTATTATCAGACAAACTAAAATGCTGACAATGTTCAGTACATAGACAGACAGTGGTTTGAGACCCAGTTTGAGCCAGTAACCAAGGTACTACACCAGTATAGTGTGTAGGGAAGTAAGGACCACAAAACTGCTTCACTAGGTGATAGTATAAGTGCCGGAAAGTGCCTAAAACCCACATAAAGTGCAGAATTTTGCATAAATCAGCAAAATTCAGCATTTTAACAAGTTTGTTACATGCAAAAATATGACAAAATGGTCCTGAATGCTTTCCTAAGTGTCGGGAATTAAAAGTGTCACAAAATGGTACATAAAGAGCACTAAACGGTATAGTTTGACACCTTAACGAACCGGTATCTAACCGAACAACCGCACACTACCCGAAACACTAAAATTTTACTAGAAGCATTGTTTTAATATTTCTGAGCTAGTTATGATCCCCGAACACCCTAACACACTATATAACACCATATATGCATACACACTAACTATTATACTTAGAACTTTAACTAATCACTTAATCACTTACCATATATGCATACACTAACTATTATACACTAACTAGTATAAGAATACATTGTTTACAAGAAAAATTCAAGAGAATGATTTTTGGAAAAAATCATCTAGTAAGTTGTAAACACTTAAATCTTTCAAGAATGAGACTTTTAAAGAAGTAAACACACTTTAAAGGGTAACTAAACCTACTAAACACACTACCAAGTTACTACAAGTTTTTATGAAAGTTCAAGTTCATGATTATTATGTAGATAGCAATATTTTGGCACTTGGTAAGTATAAGTTGTTTAAGATTGATTGTTGATTGTTTGTGATGATTTTGAAAAGAAAATGATATGCTTTGATAGCAAGGACACCTCCATTTTTAGGGGAAACTATGGCAAAATTTTCTAAAAATATAAACACTTAGAAAAATATTTTCTAAACAAATATTTACAAGTGTGTATTAACTATGATCTTTAATATAAACCTTGCCATAGATTTTGTTACAAAAATACAAGTATTGGAGGTTGGTTTTTGTAAATAAAAATAACTAACTATGTATTTGAAAGATATATATTTAGAAGACACATTGTGTGTGATTATTTGTATACCTTGTGTATTAGTTATATTATTTTAGGATTTAAAGTAATATAACTTAACAAAATACCAAGAATTTACAATCCAAAATAATACAAAAAATCACAAGGAATAAATATATAAGTAACACACTTAATATTGTGGAACCGAACGCAAGAACGTAACTTACAAAATATTCCACAAAATGGCGTTATAAATATATTTTTGGTAAATGATATTTAGGATACAAGAAATGAAAATATGATTTTTATTATTATTACAGAGTATATCATATTTTTGACAAGGAGAAAATATATTATCATTGGGAAGTTAAAATATATTTTTTTGGAATAATTAGAAGATATATGATTTTTGGGAAAAATATATATTTTCATGAAATACATTATTTTTGGACAAAATAAGTTTATATATATTTTCTAAGTGAGACTCGAAAATATATTATTTCGGAACTACAAATACAAGAATACGAAAATACATGTATGAAATACCCCCATCCTTGGGAAGGAAATACGAAAACAAATACTTGAGAAGTATTTGAAGGGGTATGGTCCCAGATCTCGCGTCAGCATGACCGCGAATGACCATTACCCTTATCAAAAACCTCCACCAGCAATAAACTCACCTGTATCCGCGTGGTCACACGCGAACACAGCGGTCCAATCTGTCCAGTGATGAGAAGACTTACCTTAAGGACGGAAACCAATGTTACGCATAGCGATGCGGCCCACACCACATCCTATGAACATTTTCGTCACGACAAGTGATCTGGACAACAGAAACAGTCACTAAGCGGCGATGCGGCATGACACCGCATCCCGCATAAAATCATGGATGGAACAAGCAACGCGGGAACAACATCAATGACCGCAAGCAGCGATGCGGCCTGGCACCGCATCCTGCCTACAAAGCAAGTGGGTCTGACACCACAGTGCAAGTGGCACTGGGAACAGTCGCCTACAGGCCGACGTGTATACAACAGTCTGACACCACAGCAGGACGGGGCATCACCACCGTAACCGACAGGTCTGACACACCTGCAAATAGCTGTGCGATGTCAGGCTAGCTACTCAACTACCCTCCTTCACTCCTCGGCTATAAATACTCACCCCAAACCAAGTTTGAGGTATCTCTTCTCAACTCTCTCAATACTACTACTATCATACTTTGCTTCCCAAGCAAACTACTGATTCTCACGCCGGAGAGTGGTAACAAGGAGCACCCCCACCCCATCCTCCTTGTTGCGAGTCACGGCTTGTTTCCTTGTGCAGGAAACCCACCACCAGACGATCCAGCCGGCGATCCTCGGAAAGAAGGGATTAACCCTCTTGACGAGACCAGTGAGTTAACCCACCTGGTTAACCATTGTTTCATCATTGGCGCCCACCGCTACTCTTAGCACTTTTTTCCGACCATCTCTTTCTCTCCAAAGATCATGTCTGATCGTCAAAACAACACCACCGGGGATAACCTAAACCCCACAAACCAAGGGCCTGCGGGAACCATTGCCCTAGCCCCAAATGCTGAACACATTGGCACATCAGCGCAAGGGGGCGCATCCCTTACGTTTGGACACGATTTATCACAGTACGCTCCTGTGATACCTACAGGCATGAACCTTCATACCTTGTACGACCAACAAGCAGCTATGCTGGCTGCAATGTACAACAGAGC
The DNA here is from genome assembly GCA_030545235.1 of Helianthus tuberosus. Classification (NCBI taxonomy): domain Eukaryota; kingdom Viridiplantae; phylum Streptophyta; class Magnoliopsida; order Asterales; family Asteraceae; genus Helianthus; species Helianthus tuberosus. The sequence goes on along the minus strand of CM060438.1, from coordinate 11,847,623 downwards.
TTGCGCAGAAGCGCAAGTATCTGAGGGGCATACCCCAGCACCGCATACCCCTGCGGGTCGTACCTTACAATACGACGGCAAGGCCCCAACACATCCAGCCTCCAGAAGCAGACAGGAAGACCGCGGTTCCTCTTACTGCGATGTCCGCACACTTGCGGAAGACGATTCCTCATATGGGTCCCGCCGCAGGGACCCCATACATAGCCGCCTAGGCGCCCATGGCGAAACTAGGCGACAGTCCACAGCACACCGCGGCCCCGGCATCCATAGCCGGCTGGGACCTCAGTCCCACCGTGAAGGACAGGGCCATACTGATCCCGATGATGGTACATACCGCGCGGAGTCTCATGCTACCAGCAGTAGACCGGAGGACGCAACTATGTTCCTCCCACTCACCCCCGTACTACATACCTCCGCGCTGCAAAAAACCACCAGAGCCAACCCTACAGGCCGAAATCCGCGGCCAAAAACTCCAAATTCGCCCTAGAAATCGCCCACACCGATGTCACCACCACAAAATTCCCATTAAACATTGGGAAATACAACGGTTCGACCGACCCAGATGATCACAATAACATCTTCGTCGGCGCCGGATGCAACGGTAGGTGGGATGAACCCACTTGGTGTCATTTTTTCCCCCAGACCCTAACAGGTCTGGCCAGGGCCTGGTTCGATTCTTTGACAGTGAACTCACTGACATCATTCGAGGACTTGCAAGCAAAGTTCCTCGCACACTTTAGCCAGCAGCGACGTTATGAACGTGATTCTATGGACGTCATGAACATATGGCGCAGAGACAACGAATCGCTGGAGGCATTCGTTGTCCGTTACAATAAAGAGTGCCTAGAGATAGGCGACGTTGCCGACCAGATGGAACGTAACCATTTCATCGTTGCAGTCAAGGACGAACAAATGGTTATGAATATCTCCGGCAAGGACGGCTTGCCTAAGAAATGGGAAGATGTCATGGCCGCGGTCAAAACATACGCCCAGACTCAGCGGTCTCTCAGACCGCACGTATCAAAGGCGCTGCCCCAAACGGAAGGCCAATCATCCCACCAAGAACACAAGCGCAATAACAAGCGCAACCGGGACACATGGAATCGCGGCAGCGATCCCAAACCACATGTCCCACGCAACAACCAGCCTGACCCAAGGGCTACAATCAATGCCCAGCGTGAAAACCAGGCATCAAAGAAAGAGTCTCGGGACCGTAGCTGGACCGAGATCAACCAGTCGCCAAGCGACGTCCTCCTTACGGACGCGCAATTCTTGCGACCGGCCCAACCGATGAAATCCAAAAAGAACCAGGATCTCGCACTCTACTGTGAGTATCACAAGGACAATGGCCACACAACAAACAGCTACATCAGTCTCCGACTGGATATTGAGCGAGCCCTAAAAGAGGGAAAACTGCAACATCTGTTGACAGGCGCACAAAAAGCTACCAAGCGCATCACTCCCCACAACGAGGGCACCTCCACGGGTAAGAGGACCATGTACGTGGCCTCTACCCACATGATCAATGGGGGAAGAGGAAGGCCGCGCAAAGCGGCAAGAAGACCGGACAATGACTGAAAGACGAGCAAGTCATCTTTCCAAAAGTCCGAGGCGGCCCGCGCGATAGACGCGCCGTTGTTATCACAGGCCACCTGGCTCACTACTGCACCGAGCGATTATTCATCGACCCGGGCAGTACATCCGATATTATATACAAGCAATGCTTCAACCAGTTCGATCAAGAAGACAAAGATCGACTGCAGCCAGCGGACTACCCGTTGGCCGGGTTTGCAGGGGAAACCGTATTCCCCCTGGGCCAAATTACCTTTCCTATGCGCCTCACCAACGGGAGGCACACAAGAACGGAGGAGGTAAACTTCATGGTTTTACCGCACACCTCCAAGTACGACGTACTTCTTGGGAGAGAGTCCCAGGGCGACTTCAACATGATCACATCCGTCCCTCACTCTGCCATTTGTTTCCCAACCGAGACGGGGGTCGCGGTAATATACGCCCGAAGAGAAGTTATGTCTACGGACGACCTGCGTCCAGCCAAGGTAGCAAGGCCCACCCCCAACACGCAACCAGAAAAATGGGTGCTTAACGCAAGACACCCAGAGCAAACGGTCACGTTGGGCCATGCCTTGACACCTACTATCAGAGCGCGCCTGAAGCAACTCCTCTTCAGGAACCAAGATATTTTTGCATGGACACCCGCAGACATGACAGGGGTGCCACGCGAAATCGCGCAACATTTCTTGAATACCATGCCAGGTATCAAGTCGGTGATCCAAGGCCAACGCCACCTTGGATCAGCAAAAAACGCGGCGATGGAAGAGCAGGTACAGGAACTGCTCTCCGCAGGCATCCTGCGGGAAGTCAAATACCAGACTTGGATGTCCAACCCAATCATGGTAGAAAAACCAAGCGGGGGCTGGCACATGTGTGTCGATTACAAAGACCTCAATAAGGCCTGCCCCAAGAATTGTTACGCACTTCCAGAGATCGACGAGAAGGTCGATAACCTCGCACCATTTCGATGGAAGTGCTTCCTCGATTGTTACAAAGGCTACCACCAGGTACAGATGGCAATCGAAGATGAAGACAAAACGGCATTCCGCACTCCTACCGGGAACTACTGCTACACCAAAATGCCATTCGGGTTGCGCAACGCGGGCGCAACCTATCAAAAGTTGATGAACGACACTTTTCGCGGTCAAATCAGCAAAAGTGTCAAAATCTATATGGACGACCTGGTCGTCATGAGCATGGAGGAAGACACCATGCTCAACGATATCGAAAGAACATTCCAAACTCTGCGAAGCGTCAACATGAAGCTTAACCCAGGGAAATGCTCATTTGGAATGGAAGAAGGCAAATTCCTCGGATTCATCGTAACCAAAGATGGATTCAAGGTAAACCCGGAAAAAGTTCAGGCGATCGAACGCATGCCATCGCCCTCTACGAAGCGTCAACATCGCCCTCGACAAGGAGAAAATATATTATCATTGGGAAGTTAAAATATATTTTCTTGGAATAATTAGAAGATATATGATTTTTGGGAAAAATATATATTTTCATGAAATACATTATTTTTGGACAAAATAAGTTTATATATATTTTCTAAGTGAGACTCGAAAATATATTATTTCGGAACTACAAATACAAGAATACGAAAATACATGTATGAAATACCCCCATCCTTGGGAAGGAAATACGAAAACAAATACTTGAGAAGTATTGTTACAAATTATTGCTTAACATTTATTCCAAAATAAAACATAATTTAAAGTTAAAATATTTATTATTTTAACAAGTAATTATAACTTGGAATAAAATTGAAGACATGGAAGAAACGTAACTAAAAACGTGAATATTAAGGTAAGGCACGGCCCTTTTGTCTAATAGACCATAGTACATTGTAGGTAGTCGTGTTTGCTGACGAACTTTGAGTTACGAGTACCGAAGACGCAAAACTGTGAGTTCATGTCCCCCTTTTCTCTTAACTATTTTTGGTTTAATAACTCTCAGGGGTGGAATACATGTTACGAAAGTTTAAATGGTATGAATTGACTATGAAATGCACTATTAGATCATGTGAGCATAGGCTAAATATTGAAATGCCATTAACTCTTAATTAGGGACAAAGGTTAGATCTAACGGGTACGGCCGAACCCCACTCATGGTACTTGTGACCACTTGAGTGCTTCGGTGTCCCAGTCGAGGGAAATCGACATAGTCGAGGTGAATCGACATAGTCAAGGTAAATTGACATAGTCGAAGGGGAATTCGACATAGTCGAGGGAAATCGACAAGGGTATAAGCCTACTCATTTTGAGTGCTCCCTATGTCCTCACATGCCTTAATGTCCTTGTAAAACATTTATTTGGTATGTTCATACACGCGTTTCATACCTGTTTTCAAAGGAGTCTCTCAAAGGTTTACAAGTTTGCCAGTACTCACACAAAACGCATGAACTCGCTCAACTTTTGTTGATGTTTTCCAAAATTACATGTATTTCAGGTAACAAGATGGATCTTGAGCGTGGGTGTTGTTTCTAGAAGTAAATTCCAAGTTTAAGATGTCATCCACTTTTGATGAATTGTATCTTAGTCGAAGGTTGTTTTGTCTGAAACTTAAATAACTGGTATTTGTAATACTTTTACTTAATGAATGGATGAACATCGTTTTGACCACATAGTTGTTTATTATGATTGAATGCAATGGTATTAAACAAGTCACACATCATACGCTTCCGCAAAAGTCAGGGTGTGACGTTATACCTGTGGCGTGTCAATTAATCTTGTCCGGCTCTTCTAACCGGCCCTGACGGACGGCAAACATATAAATCTGTATACAAGATTATTTTTAAATAATTGTCCCAAGTTATAAAAGATATTTGTGCCTTGTGCATCTAAATCAATTTTCTTAAACATTTTCAAAATGAGTCAGTTAATTGTATTTACCAGTGTAAACTGACGTATTTTCCAAAAAAGCTAAGTGCAGGTACTAGGCGGAATAGGCTGGCTACTCCTAGCATCAATAAAGAGTCTTACAAACTTAGATGTTTACAAATCTGTTGAAAGATGTTCCTTTTAACTTTTGATCCACCTGTGGATCCCTTACAACCGTTTTTTTGTAATAATTGATATTACTCTCATTCGGTTTGTAATGTTATTATCTTTAGCTTCCGCTGTGCATTAAACTGTGATAATTTGACTATGATGATATCAACTACGTCACGATACTCCCCACCGGGCCCACCGGTAATACGTGAAAATATCGGGGTGTGACAGTGATATTTAATACCACGAAGGTAAAGCAAATGTGGTAGCTGATACTTTAAGTCGTAAGTATCATGAGAAGCTGAGACGAGTACATGCTCTCAGATTAAATCTGCAGATAGATTTAGTGGGACAATTGAAGAGTACCCAGGATACAGCAATCAAGGATAATGCTGAAGGATTAAAATGGAATAATAACGGAATTACAAAAAGGAACAGATGGAATTTGAAAATTCCATAAACAGAGGATTTGGGTGCCTATCCGAGGAAACCTACAAAATAAAATTTAGAAGAAGCTTATAAGTCTAAGTATACGATGCATCCGGGTAGTGACAAGATGTATCAAGATTTGAGGAATAATTTTTTTGTGGATAGGAATGAAAAAGGATATAGCTAGTTACGTCTCTAAGTATTTAACTTGTTCGCAAGTTCAAGCTGAACATCAGAAACCTTCAGGTTTACTTCAAAAATTAGAAATGCCAGTATAGAAATGGGAATTGATAACAATGGATTTTGTTACCAAATTAGCCAAAACAAGGAAGGGTAACGACACAATCTGGGTGATTGTGGATCGACTAACCAAGTCAGCTCATTTTCTACCAATGAAGGAAACCTTTAGTATGAAAAGATTAGCTAAGCTATATGTAGTTAAAGTAGTTTCATTACATGGAATTCCGTTATCCATTGTGTCTGATAGGGATAGTCGTTTTACTTCTCATTTTTTGAAAAGTTTCCAAAAAGCTATGGGAACACGACTAAGTTAAGTATGACTTATCATCCTCAAACTGATGGGCAAAGTGAAAGGACAATCGAAATGTTAGAAGACATGTTAAGAGCACGTGTAATAGATTTTGGAGGAAGTTGAGACGATCATTTTCCATTAATTGAATTCTCTTATAATAATAACTATCATACCAGCATTAATGCTGCTCAATTTGAAACACTTTATGGACGAAACTGCCGAACTCCAGTATGTTGGACAAAAATAAGAGAAAATCAATTATCGGGTCCTGAGATTCTACAAGAAACAATTGACAAGATAATTCAAGTCAATGAAAGATTAAAGACAGCACGAGATCGTCAAAAGAGTTATGCAGATAATCAACGTAAGCCATTAGAATTTCAAGTTGGAGACAAAGTACTATTAAAGGTTTCTCCTTGGAAAAGAGTAGTTAGATTCTGTAAGAAAGGAAAGTTAAGCCCAAGATATGTTGGACCATTTAAGATTATTAAGCAAATTGGGCCAGTAGCTTATCAACTACAGTTACAAGAAGAAATGGTAGGTATACACGATGTATTTCATGGTACCTCTTCAAGATATAGAGATAAGTGAAAAATTAAAATTTGTTGAGAAGCCTCTACAAATCGAAGGTTAAGAATCTCAAACATAAGAGGAGAGTTCTAGTAAAAGTGAAATGGGATTCGAAGAGAGGACCAGACTACACATGGGAACTAGAATCAGAAATGAAGTGAAAGTACCCCTACTTATTCTAGTAAATCTCGAGGACGAGATGTAAAACAAGGTGGGGAGAATATAACAAACTCCGAAAAGGCCCTATAACAACTCTTAACGGAACCCCGAACACGTACGTCGAAAACTAGCACGAAAACGAGAAAACCCAGTTTTGGGTCTCGTCGCGCTACGCGACGACAATGGCAGAAGGCAGTCGCGTGACGCAGCGTTTTATTTTTCGATAGGAGACATGTGCCGCCACGTAGCAAGCCTACGTGGTGACTCATGCCACCTAAGCCCTAGTTTACCTCGTCGTGCTACGCGAAGATGAAACGAGAAACTGGTCGCGTGACGCGACGTCACTGAACTTCAGCTATAAATTGGACGAGAATTTGGACATTCAAACTCGCTCATTTCTTTTCTTTCTCTATCTAAGTACTGTCATAACACCCAATGCCCCTAAACCCCGAAACTCTGATCCGCAACGTGCTAACCCTAATCACTGGTACGATACCCTGTCCGATCAATCTGAAACCAAATCAACGGATGTTAAAGTGTTTCCTGAACAAGGCTATTGTTCGTCATTTACTTTGAGGTTTTGATCTCGTGATTATCGTTAAATTTTGAATTGGATTAATACACTAATACGTGTTGCGTTGTGTGTTTAGTTAGGAACCCAGGACTTAGACCAAGAGGCGTTTACTGAAAACCCTAAACTTACAATGCGAGTCATTCTCTTTTTCTCACAAAATTGTGAGTCATTTTATTTTACCAAATGCTTTCAAAACCCTAAATGCTTTCCAGTTGCTACTTATATTTACAGTGATTAAGTAATTGTATTCTGAAATTTCTGCTTGTATGTGGGGTTTTGTATACACTACTTGATAAGCTTTGCTATTGGGTAATTGAGGGCCAATAGTGATATGACCATAGTCACAGGAATTTCCATCGAGTGACAAATACTGATTTGAGTAATTGAAAGATATAAACAAATATAAAAACCCTTAATGTTGTAATTATAACAATGTGTCTTTTTGTACAAGCTGAATGAACTCACTAGTATTTTTCGTTGATCAAATGTTTTCAAAACGCATTTCAGGTGATTTACTGTGAAGAGAAGTAAAAGTGCTATGAGGCACTCCAAGCTTAAATAAGTGGCTACGTAACCTGAATAAAACGTGTTTTGTAATCAAGGGTTTATCCCTATGAAAATCCTTTATGTAAATATCGGTTTCATCCCACAGTTTATGAAATGAAAACTACGGTGTTTTGAAAACTCTGATATTTTTTCTGACACCCGGTCCTAATGAAATTCCCGCTGCGATAATTTTAATAAACACTGGTACCACTTATATCTGCTCACGGCTCCCGCCCAGGGTGGGGTCGGGGGTTGTGATTTACATATGACTACACATACACCCCAGGGTTGGCTCTCATTTGTGAGAAAATAGTCTCGAGCGTTAGCCCCTAAATTTTTGAGACCCCTAATTTTGTTTACTTGTATTGTAGGTTATGGTTCAAAAGGAAAAGGATAAAGGGGTTGAATTCAAGATCAATGGAAGGTGTCAATGACTGAAAGAAAGTGTATAGAAAAACTGATTTAGAGGTTTATGTTCAATCTTGGATGTATAATGCTTCTACTTGGTGTAAGACAATTTGAAACATCTAAGAGTGTGCATGAACATGTATTAGGGTTTGGATTAACTTTGTATATGGTTAATGCGTTGATTGAGATGTATGCTAGATATGTGTAGTTGACAAAGCACACTTGGTATTCAATGCAATGTGAAAACAATATCCTAATGCATATACTTGTAAGATTGACGTCAATGTATAGCGAAGGATTATTTCCAGAGTGAAGTTGATATATTAAGATTAATGGTTCACTCGAAGAAAACTTCTGAGTTCTTCGAGCACAACACAAGTAAGTCATTCATATTGACTTATCATTATTTGTTTTAGGTATTTAAGAAGTGCATTACTTTTTTGTTTACACCGAAACAACTAATGTATCTTGGTTTATTACTACAATTTTATTTTCTTAAAAATCCTCAATTTTATAAATCGCTCTAAGCCTATAAAATGGTTTGAGCTAGTCTTCATTAACATACATATGCATGCACATGATATATATATATATATAGGGGAGGGTTATCTTGAGAACGCTAAATATTGCGAGAACCGTGAGAACGAATGAGAAAACCAATCAAAACCGAATTTTTTTAATACAAACATCATTCTAATTAAAATACAACATCAAAAAAGAATTCACAATATCAAATAATTCATTTCTCCACTCAAAATCACTCTTACTACATTTTTTTACACATGTGTAAATTTTCGTTATTTACGAATTCACGTAAATTTAAACGTGTAAATTTAATTTCTAACATTGTATTCGAATAATAATGATAAGTGTAAAAAGAAATTTTGAATTTGAATTGTTTTTGACCAAGTTCTCGTGGTTTTTTCATTCGTTCTCACGGTTCTCGCGATATTTAGCGTTCTCATTTAAACCCTCCCCTATATATATATATATATATAGGGTGGGGTTCTAGAGTGAACACTAGTGTATTTGCGAACTGATTGAACAAATCCTGGCCATTGATCTACACACGTGTATGGCCAGGATCTCATCATCAAATCGTAAAATACACTAGTGTATTTCAACATCAAATCCTGGCCATTGATCTACACACGTGTATGGCCAGGATTAGTTCACTCAGTTCGCAAGCTACACTAGTATGCACTCTTGAACCTAATCCTATATGTATATATATATATAGGTAAAGGTTCCTCTACAAAGGACCATTTACCTAAGAAGTGTAAGAAGAAATAAGAGGGTGACATGTGTCATTAATTAAAATTAGTCTTTGAGGATGTAATTTTCATTGCGTCATGGATTTAAATTAGGAAGATATCATGCAATTATGATTAGTAGAGGATTTTCAGGGTTTTAAGTTTTTAAGATAACTATATCGCCCACGTGTACCTAAATGAATATCAATTGGTATTGCTTACTCAAGAAAAAAATGGATCATTATTAATCTCATCAATTCATGGTGTTTTACGACCTGCGTTTCCAGAAGATGTTCTTAGTATGGTGTTTTACAACTTGCGATGTTTTAATAAAGTCTTAGCTCAATTCATGGTATTTTATAACCTGTGTTCCAGAAGATGTTCTTCGTATGGTGTTTTACAACCTGCATTTCCAGAAGATATACTTAGTATGGTGCTTTACAACCTGTGGTGTTTTAAAAAAGGCTTAGTACATTTAATGGTGTTTTACAACCTGCGTTTTCAGAAGATACTCTTAGTATGGTGTTTTACAGCCTGCGGTTCTAGAAGATGTTCTTGTATGTTGTTTTACAACCTGTAGCATTTTAATAAAGGCTTAGTCCAATTCATGGTGTTTTAATACAAGGTATTTTAATAAATAATGTTCTTAGTATGGTGTTTTAATACAAGTTGTCATACAGGGTGTTTTATACTTATTTCCATAATCTCGATTACTTTTGTAAGTTAAACCCCATTTATTTGATGATTCCTGCATTTGATTTTCAAATTTCATGGAAGAGATTAGAGAGAGAGAGAGAGAGAGAGAGAGAGCGCGCTTGAATGTCGTGGTTAGTTGATGAGATAGAGTGCCAGATTCTTTTTTGAAACACGACCAATTACCATTATACCTCTACGAGTGTCCTTATTTCCAGAATTTATATAAAACAATTTACAAATTTACCATTGTTGATCTCAACCATTAAAATCTAGATCTAACAGTCTAAAACACTAGTTACACTTCTTAGATAAAACCCCCTTAAACTCACAGTTATGTGACTTTGAGAGGTAATAGAAAACATATATATATTCTTTTGCTCCTGCCCTCCTTAAATTTCATAATTTTATTTTGTTGTCGTTTGGGTTGTAACCCAGTAATAAGAGGCAAAGCCTTTCTGGATAGGACTACTGTAGGTGGGAGTGTGTATTAGAGCATTCACATCCAATCTCCTATCCCTAACCATATAATTTAACTAAAAATCACATTTTTCTTAATATTTTTCACTTTTTAAAAACCTCCTACGTCTCCTTCCTAGATTTATCTATATTCAATTAAATGATAAAACTTTTGTCTTCTTTCTGTAATTTTTTCTCTCTTTCAAAATTCACATACATCAATAAAAAATATTACAAAAAGATATGGGGATGAATAGTGAGAAACAAATTTGGAGGCTTAAATTGTTTTTCCATAAAAATATAGTGGACATGTATGAGGATGTAGAGGTTTTATTATATGTCTTATAGTTATTTTTCCTTGGTGTAACATTACTCCGCTTTATCTTTTTGTGTTTAAAGACATTTTAGAAATCCACAAGTTCAGTAAGCGGTGTAAAGCCACTCGGGGCGGTAGCGTGATGAACGAGTATCACGCGTTGAAGTGCCACGGAACACCGCCGCCGGTTAATCTATCACGCGTTATATATTGAACGCGTTATGTGTATAACGCGTGAAACTTGGACCCATTTGTTCTGCATTGTTCTGCAAATTCTCTGCATGTTTGACAATAAGGGGAGGGGACCTTGGATCCATTGACACCTGTACCTTGCATAGTAAAAAACAGAAATAAATGTATTAATTAATTGAAGTTGGCTTTTTTTATCACTAGTGATACCACCCCGCCTACATTTCTATCACTATCACTAGAATATTGGGTGCTGACATGGCATGATTTGATTGGGTGCTCCCATCACTAGAACCCATCACTAGTGAACCACCCCTCCTCCCCTAAGAAGGAGAGAAGATCATTTACGGGTTGGCCTTGATTGTTTGTTGGTGCATATGAAAAGAAAGGAACGAGGTGGTTTTTAAACAAAAAAGATGTAGCCCGCAAGAGATCATAAGGGAGATAAAGTCTAAAGGTTTCGCTTGGTTAAAAAATAGATCTTCTTGTAAATATATTAGTTGGACAGAATGGTGTAAATACCCGTTGTATATGTTGTAATTTCCTTGCCCTTTGCCCGTTTGGGTCGGGGGTGCTGTTGTTTGTTTGGCCTTTTGCCCGTTTGGGTCGGAGGTTGTTTTAATGAAGTTTAATTTAAAAAAAAAAGTTATTTTTCCTCAAATCTATAAATAAAGTTGGTTATCCGAGATGTGAATGCACTTAGACCATGTGTAGTGGTAAATCAAAATAATGCCCCCATCATGGGGCATTATTCGACACGTGTCATCCCAGTCAGCATGGGGCATTATTGCAAAAGTGGTGTAGTTGGGCATTATTCCAATAACGCCCATGCAATCATTTCACAATTATTTTTTTTTAAACTTTAAATACTTCATTAAATTAAAAAAAAATACAATACTAGAAATAAAAAAAATTAAAATCCGATTAAATTAAAAAAAAAAACACTAGTTTTCGTCTTCGCTTTCTTCACTCTCGCCAACTTCGTCTTCCTCGTCCTCCGTTTCTTCCTCTCCCTCAGGTGGTACATACCGAACCGACCATGCGTGGTGTACCAAATCAACCATTAACTGGGAATGGTACGGTTCGTAACGCAACTCTTGCGCATTATTCACTCTTTCTTCCATTGACGCCTGTGGATGCTCCTCTTGAACGGCTTCTGGCACATAATTCTGGCATATCGCCTTTCCTTCGTCTTCCGAAATCATGTTGTGCATGATTATACAAGCGTACATAGCATCTCTCATTTTTTACTTGCTCCATGCACGACAAGGATTTCTCAAATATTGTCAGCGTTGTTTAAGAACCCCAAAGCATCTCTCAATGTCTTTTCGTGAAGACTCTTGAACCTTTTTAAAGTATGCTCTTTTTTCATCAATAGGATCACTATACGTCTTCACGAAAATCGAATACCTAGGATAAATTCCGTCGCTCAAATAATATCCATGAGGGTAGTAGTTTCCATTTGCGTAAAACGACGTTTTTGGAGCTTTGCTAGAAATCCACTCCTCTAACAACGGAGATTGTTCAAACCATGCTCAGCATTATATACCTAGGATAAATTCCGTCGCTCAATCTATGCTCCCGATCATACCAAGCAAACCATACTCAGCATTATGTACCTCGTAGATCTTTTGAAGGTCGTCCCATGTGGGCGTTCTAAGATAACGCGCACCGTACACATCAATTATACCTTTATAAAAAAACATAGACAAACATAAGCTTCAAAAAAAATTGTAAACATACTGGTCGTTTTAAAAAAAAAAAGTAAAGTATAGGAATTGTACCGCGACAAAAATGCTCCAAGCTGTCTCGCGTTGTTTTCTCCGCCATTTTTAGATACTCGTCGTTGATGTCGGTAGTGTTTCCATAAGCAAGGATTCGTAACGCCGACGTACACTTTTGGATACCGGTAAATCCAAGTGCCCCTCTCGCATCCGCTTTTTGTTTAAAATAATCGTAGTTGGCTTCCAAGTCGTCGACTATGCGTAGAAACAACCGCTTACTCATTCGGAAACGACGCCTAAAAAATTCGTTCGAAAATGTCGCGCCTCATCAAAATAATCTTTCATCAAACGATCGTGTGCCGCGCGTCGGTCTCGTTCAATATAACCTCTTTTATTTTTTTCTGCTTGGGGGCGACGACAATGCTCGACATATCTCACCGCTAGTTGACAAGCACTCGTAACCGCCTCTTGCTCAACCTCCTCATCGGTGGAACCATCGACATCCGAAAAATACTCGTTGTAGTAAAAATTTACCATGGAAGAAGAACTAGGAGAATCCATCAAGTTTTTTATAAAATAGTTGTGTTTTTTAGAGAGTTTTTGAGATAGTTTTGGTTGAAAATGAATGAGTTTATATATATATATAGGTAAAAGGTTTAAAAAAAAATTAAACAACTAGCCGTTACATACTAGCCGTTGGGGAGTTCTGATTGGTTGGTCAACAATGTGCAAGCGTTTTAAATAAAATGCGAGATCCAATTTTTTTCGAAAAAAACGCCCCAAAACGCCTAGCGTAATGGGGGGGCGTTATCAGGCGTTTTTTTTTGAATTTTTTTTAAAAACCACGCCCCACTACGGGTGGTCTTAGACGTTCAAAAATAAATTAGCATTAGGGTTTCTAGATTTAATGAAAAGATATATAATAAATAATGGGTTACAAATAAAATAGGATTTAATGTAATCAAAGTTCTATCTCTGGGTAACTTTTTCAAAGAATTGAAAAACACCATAAGAAACCTCCATTACAAAAAGTACAAATGCACACGCTCTAAACACTAAAAGAAACAAAACTTTATGAGGTTCCTAATAGGACCATTCACCCACTTTGGAGTTGACTATACTCTCCATGCAATTGTCATATCTTCTTTCTAAAGGGATTTTGTTTGTATATGGAAGGAGCTAGTGATATTGACAATGGTATATTAGGTTACACTGTAACTGAAATATGCAATTAGTCATATAAATTGGGTGCTACTTTCTACACCCCCCTATTTACTTTTTTCACCCCCCCCCCCCTCTCACATACTTACAGGTGGGGCCTGCGTGGGACCGACAGTTTTCCTCTCACAAGAGGGGGTGTAATCAGGAAGAGCCATTAAGAACTATATGTCATAGATCATGTATGTTACATAAAATTCATGTTTTAAAACTTTTAGAAATAATAATAAACCCCACGATTTTTTTAGTCAACTGATGTGATCTAAGACTGGTAATTTCTGACACGGACATGTTAACACGATACGAAATTACGCAGAGTTAACATGTTTTGTGTCTTAAACAAGTCGACCTGTCAATGACATGTTTAAATTCGTGTCTAAATAGACTAAATATATGTCAACATGTTACTATTTTTTGAGCTTAAAAAAATAATGTGTCCTTGTAATCCTGTATACCAATACCATAGAGTTGTCATGATTTGAAAATTTTCATTCGCCACTCACAAGTCTCGCTCTCACGTCTTCTTTTCGTCTTCATCAATTCGACAGTTCATCCTCTTTATCGATTATTGAAGTTCAATCGGCGACATCGGTTCATCATCGCATCTTCTCTTTGTCTTCATCGGTTCATTGTTTTCATCCTCTTTTTCTTTCAAGCTGAGGGATTCCAAGTTTCATATTCACTTTGTTCGTTCTCTGTGTATTTGGATTTGATTTTTATGATGTTTGTTTCGCCTCTTTGTTGGGTTTCATCATCCATTTTTTTGTTGTTGCTAAATTTAAGTCTCGAGTAAGCAGGTTACTTCTCAGGTCGTGTTGTGTTAGCCTGTTTTTAAACAGGATAGTGTTCGTGTTTGGAAAAAAATTAACACGATTAGTTAGCGTGTCTTGTTCATGTCTAACACATCAAGTTATCGTGTCGTGTATGACAAGTTTGCGACCCCTAAATTGTGATCGGGCTATCTTCATGTACAAAAGTTGGAATTTTCTTTTTCTATACAACTGTTTTTAAATGTTACAATAAAAAAGCCTAACTACATACGTGTGTGTATGTATATATTTTTTTTTCAATGGAAATTATATCGAAATAGAAAGTAAACAAGCAACAAGTTGCGCTACTACCCCTTTTTAAATAGCAAAATCAAGTCTTTTAAAAAAAAATAAATAGAAGAAAATTAAAATTAAAACTTATAATATTCGTCATCCAACATGTTGCCGAAGGAATTTAAGGTAATTGCCGACTAACCACTTTGTTCCATTGGTATTTAAATGGAATTAATTAAACAACTAATTTTAATTATTTAAGTAATATTCAAATATTTTTATAAACACTAAACTAAATGCCAACGGGTGTATACTGTGGGCTTTTCTATTTAAAATATTATCACAGCCTTTACTTTCTTTACATTGTTACATAAACAAGTATTGGCTAGAGGGTATGGGGGCGCCACCCTCGCCATCTCATCATCTATAGCGCCCCGGGGCGTTATACCTCCACACCTTCGGATTTAACGAGGGACGTTATAGGAGGGGCTCCATCATGGTAACGATGGAGAAGGGGCGCTATAGGAGGGGCCAACTTGATTTAAACCAATGAAATCTTTTTTTTTTAATTTTGTTTAATAGGGGGCTCCATCCACACCATGCAAATTAAAGGGGGCTCCATGGCTGAGGTGGATCTTAGGTGGCGTTGACGTAGCCTGATAAAGTCCCTAGAGGGCTTCAACCACACCCTCCAGCCTAAGCAAACAGACACTACACGTGCATACATATATTGTTTAACATCCTTATTTGTTAATTGGACATTTTATATTGTACAATAACTAGTAATTTTTCCCGCAGGTCACGGCGGCTTCAAAATATAAAGTAACCCGAATTTATACTGTCTAATGAAAAGTATCTGACCCGACTCGTTTTCGAAGAATATTTAAGTCAAACCGTAGACCAACTGAAAACGTATATAAAAAATAAGCATGCAAATGTATTATGTTTGACCCGACTTATTTGTGAAAGAAATTTATGTCGAAATGTAAACCAACTTAATATACCGACACGTACATAAAAATATATATGTAAAAAATAATATTTTTTAAGTTAAAGAATGGTATGACACGATGCAGTAGCGTCGAAATGTAAAATAACTCTAATTTATACCGTCTAATGAAAACGATTATATTTGACCTGACTTTTTTTTAACAAAGTTTATGTTAAAACGTAGAACAACAGAAAACGAATGTCACGACCCCTGTCCCGGGGTGACCCGGTCCAGGAGCCGCGGGACAGAAACCCGTGGTACTTATTATTTGAGTTGACAGCGGAAGTTTAACAGGATCTTTTAAAGACTTGAAAATGCCCAATTATTTTATTTCATAATTTGGGACAAACCCCGTAATTTACAATAGAGGAATTTCACGAGGAAATTCCATGTTTTACAAAATATGTTTATTTATTTAACTGAGCCACCACTTCAAGCTTTATTAGTGCTCCGTAACACTTTTCCTTGATTCATAGTAGGTCACCTGAAACATGTTTAAAAATATTTTATCAGCGGGGAAATACTGGCGAGTCACTCGATTTCAATAAAATGACACACAGTTATAAATTACAGCATAAGAGCGATTACAATGGCTACTATCTTATTTTTATCTGGCGTTGTGTCACACCCTGGTGACGATGGTCATACCACTATTGGGTCATTTCACCCAAGTAGCGATGATTATCACTGTTAGGTTTGTTTACCTAACCGTGAGAAATTAGTAATGTGCACAATACCCCACTAGCCAGTGATTCAAGATAACCACGACTTAATCCCTGTACTTATAACTTTTGAAAATAATTTGAGGTTTAGTAAAACAGTTGATAAAAAGAGAATGACTCACATTGCAAGTTTAATTGGGCAGAGTTTAGCCTACTAATTTAGCCTTGTAACCTAGTTTAAATGACAATGCATACGAAACTAGGTCAGTAACTTAATAAAACATTTACGATAAACTTCACGAAATCAAAACCATCACGACGAATGACAAAGTATAGCCCTGATTTGGGCAGCACTTAAACATCCATCGGATTGGTTTCAATCGATCGGACATTGTATCGTAGCAGTGATCGAGTTAATACCCTGTATCCATAGCAGCGTCTCCCTACTTGTAAATTCGAATTTGAGCAGTATACTTCGTCTTTTGAAAAGTTTTTCGAGTGCAGATGGACAGGCCATGAATTAATCAATTTATAGCTGAAAAATGGGTTTTACGCGGCCCGCGTAAACCCTCATAATACTTTTACGCGGCCCGCGAGGGCCACCTAGTCTACAACTAGGGCTACCGTGTCACACCTAGGTGCGCCACGTGTCTGACACGTGGCCTGTTCGTTTATTCGGTCACCAGCTGTCTTCACGCGGCCCGCGTAAGCCTAAGCTTACGTTTTACGCGGCCCGCCTGAAACCAGATTTCCTTGTTTTCTTGGTTTTTCAAGAGGATTAGGGTTTCAGGGGTCCGGGTTTTCACTTACGGGTCGTTTTTGGACATTTTTGCAGGTCCTTACATCCTTCCCACCTTATTTAAAATCTCGTCCTCGAGATTTACTGAAATAAGTGAGGATACTTTCGCTTCATTTCCGATTCCAGCTCCCAGGTATATTCGGGTCCTCTTTTCGAATCCCACTTGACTTTGACCAGTACCAATCTTTTATGCTTGAGGAATTTAATCTTTCTGTCTTCTATTTGAAGCGGTTTCTCCACGAACTTCAACTTTTCATTCACCTGTATGTCTTGCAGAGGGACTACTAGCGATTCGTCAGGTAGACATTTCTTGAGGTTAGATACATGAAATATATCATGTACTCCAGCTAGCTCTTCTGGTAGTTGCAAGCGATAGGCGACCGGTCCTATTCGTTGGATTATTGGGAATGGTCCTACGTATCTTGGACTTAGCTTTCCTTTCTTACCGAACAGTACTACTCCTTTCCAAGGAGAAACTTTCAAGAGTACCTTGTCTCCAATTTAAAATTCTAGTGGCTTGCGTCGATTGTCTGCATAGCTCTTCTGGCGATCTCGAGCCGTCTTTAGTCTTTCCTTGATTTGAGTGATCTTGTCGGTGGTTTCTTGCACGATCTCGGGACCTGATAATTGACTCTCTCCTATTTCTGCCCAACAGAATGGAGTTCTACATTTACGTCCGTATAGTGCTTCGAACGGGGCAGCTTCGATGCTTGAATGGTAACTATTGTTATAGGAGAACTCAATTAAAGGTAGGTGGTCATCCCAGTTTCCCCCAAAATCTATAACACATGCCCTGAGCATGTCTTCCAGGGTTTGGATCGTCCTTTCACTTTGTTCGTCTGTTTGGGGATGGTATGCAGTACTTAAATTTAGTTGGGTTCCCGTTGCTTCCTGGAAACTAGTCCAGAAATGTGAAGTGAAACGGCTCTCCCTATCCGATACAATGGAGAGTGGGACTCCATGTAAGGATACTACCTCGTCTACATATAACTTTGCTAACCTTTCCATGCTAAAGGTTTCTTTCATGGGTAAGAAATGAGCTGATTTAGTCAATCGATCTACAATCACCCAGATTGTGTCGTTACCTTTTCTAGTTTTGGGTAACTTAGTAACAAAGTCCATGGTTATTAGTTCCCATTTCCATACAGGCATTTCTAATTGTTGTAGTAGACCTGAGGGTTTCTGGTGTTCTGCCTTAACTTGCGAGCAAGTTAGGCACTTAGAAACGTATCGAGCTATGTCCTTTTTCATACCGATCCACCAGAAATTATTTCTTAAATCTTGGTACATCTAATTATTACCAGGATGCATGGTATACCTAGATTTATGGGCCTCCTCTAAAATTTTATTTCTTAAGTCTCCTTGCTTAGGTACCCAAATCCTTTTCTTGTGGAATCTCCAAATTCCATCATTTCCTTGTTCTAATTCTTTTATTCTCCCCTTCATTCCTTCAGCATCATCCTTGATTGCTGTTTCTTGAATGTGTTTCATTTGTTCCATTAAATCTAATTGTAAACTTAATCTAAGAGCACGAACTCATCGTTGTTTCTCATGATACTTACGACTTAAGGCATCTGCTACTACATTTGCCTTTCCTTCGTGATATTGAATATCACAGTCGTAGTCACTTAGAATTTCCATCCATCTTCTTTGCCTCATGTTTAGTTCCTTTTGCCCAAATATATATCTTAAACTCTTATGATCTGTATAGACAGTAAACCTACTTCCGTACAGATAATGTCTCCAAATTTTAAGGGCAAAAATTATGGCTCCTAACTCTAAGTCATGAGTCGTATAGTTTTCCTCGTGCTTCTTCAACTGCCTTGAGGCGTACGCAATTACCTTCTTGCGTTGCATTAGCACACATCCTAATCCTAGTTTAGAAGCATCACAGTAAACTTCAAAATCTTCTGTCCCTTCTGGTAAGGCAAGAATTGGGGCGTTTGTTAATCTCTGCTTTAAAATCTTAAAAGCCTCATCTGGTTTAGATCCCCATTCAAATTTCACTGCTTTACAGGTTGGCTTAGTTAATGGTACAACTATTTTGGAAAAGTCCTTAATAAATCGTCTATAGTATCCGGCTAACCCTAGGAAACTTCTAATTTCCATAGCTGATTGCGGGACCTTCCATTTGGTGATCGCTTCTATTTTGGAGGGATCTACGTGAATACCTTCGTGATTCACCATGTGTCCTAAAAATTGTACCTCTTGTAACCAAAATTCACACTTCGAGAATTTGGCATAAAGCTTTTTTTTTCTTAACAGAGTTAAGAGTGCACGTAGGTGCTCACAATGCTCGTCCTGACTTTTGGAATAAATGAGTATATCGTCGATAAAGACAATTACAAATTTATCCAAGTACGTTTTACAGATCCTATTCATCATGTCCATGAATGCTGCAGGAGCATTTGTTAATCCAAAGGGCATGACTGTAAACTCGTAATGACCATACCTAGTTCTGAAGGCAGTTTTAGGTATGTCCTCTTCTTGTACTTTCAATTGATGGTATCCGGAGCGCAAGTTTATCTTAGAAAAGTATCTAGCTCCTTGAAGTTGATCGAAAAGATCATCAATCCTAGGTAATGGGTATCGATTCTTAATGGTAACCTTATTTAATTCCCTATAATCAATACACATTCTCATTGAACCATCTTTCTTTTTCACAAACAACACTGGTGCTCCCCAATGGGATGAACTAGGTTGTATAAATCCTTTGCTTAATAATTCATCTAACTGCTTTTTCAGTTCTAACATTTCGGTGGGTGCTAACCGATAAGGTGTCTTGGCTATTGGTGTAGTTCCAGGAATTAGATGAATTCTAAATTCTACTTCCCTATCGGGTGGTAATCCAGGTAGTTCTTCGGGGAATACATCTGAGTATTCCGATACTACAGGAATTTCCTTAAGTTCCTTACCTTTAGTGTTAATGATTACCGAAATCATATACACTATTCCTTATTTTCTTGAATAACTGGCCATTTTTATTACTGAAATGAATTTCAGTGGCTTACGTGGCTTATTTCCTGTAATCACCACTATTTCTCCTGTGGGTGCATGAATTTCTATGGAATTCTTATCACAGAGGATTCGAGCATGGTTGGCTACTAACCAATCCATTCCTAACACCACATCGAATCCAGCTAAATTCATAGGTAACAGGTTTGAAGAAAATTTATGGCCTAAGAGTTCTATCTTTCCTTTTTGCAAAACCTTATCTATGTGAACAAAATTACCATCTGCGGTTTCTACCGTAAAAATTTGTTTAAGGTTGGTTAAGGGTGGGTTAAGAGCTTGGCAGAATGAAGTATTTATAAAACTTTGGTTTGCACCAGAGTCAAATAATACTTTCGCATAAACGTCGTGAACTAGGAACGTTCCAGCTATCACATCAGGGATTAGCTCTGCTTCATGGGTAGTCAGTTGGAAGGCTCTTGCGTTTTTCTTGGTAGTTTCTTCTGCAGGTTTGGCTTTGTTATCAGCTGGTTTGACCAATTTGGGGCAGTCTGGTCTAAAATGTCCAGCTTCTCCACAGTTGAAGCAAATTGTGGATTTCTTTCTTCTGCAGTCTTCTTCTTGATGCCCTGGAATTTTGCAGAAATTGCAATACCCTTTGCATCTTCCAAAATGCTTTCTTTTACAGGTACTGCAAAATGGAACAGTGGAAGATTGCCGAGTTCCCTTTTTCTTGAAATTACTACTATTACTCCCACGGAATCCTTGGGTAATCTTTTGAGCTACTTCCTTCTTCCGGTTTTCTTCTCTTGTGCGTACCAGACCGTCAGTTAAGGTGTTGGCTAATTCCACCGAATCGTCAATTGTGCGGGGTCACGCAGCTTTAACGATGTCACGGATTTCGCCAATCAATCCCCAAATATAGCGAGAAATAAGTACCAGTTCTGGCGAAGCCAGGGTTGGTACAACTCTAGCATACTCGAAGAAAGTCGAAGTATACCCTCGACAATCCACATCTACCATCCGGTGGTTTAGGAACTTATTTGTCATTTGTTCCTTTTCATATTCGGGACAGAATTTTCTTTTCACTAGTCTCTTAAATTCTTCCCAATTCATGGCATAAGCCACATCGCTTCCCTTAGCTTGTAGTATCGTGTTCCACCATTCTAGTGCCCCTTCTTTAAAAAGATGCGACGCGTACATGACCTTGTCTTCCTCGGCACATTTACTTAATTTAATTACTGCTTCGGTTTTCTCTAACCAACGCAGTGCGGCAGTTGCCCCTTCATTGCCTGCAAATTCAATTGGTTTATAGGCAAGAAATTCTTTGTAAGTGCAACCAGGAGTTGCAGCTTTCTTTTTCTTAAGAAATGGGGCTTGCATCCCATCATTATCATTGTTATTATTGTTGCCGCCTCCATTTATACTATTACTGAAATTGTCGTCGCGAGTACGTTTGCTGGGAATAATTGGTTGAGGTTCAACTGGATTTCGGGCAGCAGCAAGGATTGCTGGAATAGCATTGGCTATTCCTTGAGCAACGATATTTTCTATATCTTGCCTATTAAGAAAGTGATCTTCATGGTTTTGCTCAGATTGGTTAACTTCGTTAACTGGTTCATTGACGGAATGTTCCATCTGATAATTAACAATAGATAAATTATTGGAACAAAATAAATAATAATCAGTCACAATAAATAATCACACATAATCAAGTTAACACGAATAGCCAAAATTGTCGACTTTGCGACGTTGATATTTTTATATATTAGTATGCATCATTACACACCTGTTATATTACAAAAGTTTTATTTTTTTAAGTTATTTTACATGATTATATTTTTATTAATATTTATTATTATTAAACACGGAACCACACAACCACATACGATTCCTGTCAGCTGGCACTTCAGAAACGACGTTCCCTCTCGTCGTATTTCCATGATATCCTCTCCCCCATTTCCCGGATTCTATTTCCTGCGTCCACAAGCTCCTCTCCATAGTGGCGGAGTTCAGCTAAGTTCTCAGTTTTCATCGGTGGGTTTGGTGCAGGCTCAGGGTCAAACTGGGGGAAAAAGGTGTTAGGGTTATTTAAGAGATTCTGGAATTGCCAATCACTTGTCTACCATTCCTCCAGTTCTCCGGGTAGAAGTTGGTGGTTGACAATGGGATCTGGGATAGCAGGTTCCAAATTAACTGGAAGTTGTGATTCAACTAGGTAATTGAAGAGGTCTTCATTGGCAGGTCCAATGAGGTCACAATTTGCCAGTTTGCGATCCAGCTCTTCCCATGGTGGCATTTCCTGGGCTTGCCCTGAACTTTGCCCGATCTCTTTTCCCTTGCCTTTGTCTTTTGGTTCCTTAGTCTTTTTAATCCTCTGGGCAGCTGACTTCTTCCTCCGTGCGCGTCTCCAGCCTATGATTCTCCTTCTTTTCTTCGTCTTGGGTTTCTCTTGGGCTTGAGCCTGGAATTTCATAGGTTCTTCGGTGTCGGCCAGATAATCGGAAAAGTCTCTGGAAACTTCCATACCAACAGAATAGATATTGAGATTCTGAAGAGCTTCAGACAACTCATTCATGCTGTTTAGCAGATATAGAGAAAACACAAAATTCTACTTAGAAAATTATATATTGCAAGTTAAATTTTCATAGAATTACAAAGTGGCAATTTGAGAAATTAAGTATTTCTAAATACTTAATTGGCTTAAATCAGTGGCTCTGATATAACCTTTTTCTGTCACGACCCCCGTCTCGGGGTGACCCGGTCCAGGAGCCACGGGACAGAAACCCGTGGTACTTATTATTTGAGTTGACAGCGGAAGTTTAACATGATCTTTTAAAGACTTGAAAATGCCCAATTATTTTATTTCATAATTTGGGACAAACCCCGTAATTTACAATAGAGGAATTTCACGAGGAAATTCCCTGTTTTACAAAACATGTTTATTTATTTAACTGAGCCACCACTTCAAGCTTTATTAGTGCTCCGTAGCACTTTTCCTTGATTCATAATAGGTCACCTGAAACATGTTTAAAAATATTTTATCAGCGGGGAAATAGTCACTCGATTTCAATAAAATGACACATAGTTATAAATTACAGCATAAGAGCGATTACAATGGCTACTATCTTATTTTTATCTGGCGTTGTGTCACACCCTGGTGACGATGGTCATACCACTATTGGGTCATTTCACCCAAGTAGCGATGATTATCACTGTTAGGTTTGTTTACCTAACCGTGAGAAATTAGTAATGTGCACAATACCCCACTAGCCAGTGATTCAAGATAACCACGACTTAATCCCTGTACTTATAACTTTTGAAAATAATTTGAGGTTTAGTAAAACAGTTGATAAAAAGAGAATGACTCACATTGCAAGTTTAATTGGGCAGAGTTTAGCCTACTAATTTAGCCTTGTAACCTAGTTTAAATGACAATGCATACGAAACTAGGTCAGTAACTTAATAAAACATTTACGATAAACTTCACGAAATCAAAACCATCACGACGAATGACAAAGTATAGCCCCGATTTGGGCAGCACTTAAACATCCATCGGATTGGTTTCAATCGATCGGACATTGTATCGTAGCAGTGATCGAGTTAATACCCTGTATCCATAGCAGCGTCTCCCTACTTGTAAATTCGAATTTGAGCAGTATACTTCGTCTTTTGAAAAGTTTTTCGAGTGCAGATGGACAGGCCATGAATTAATCAATTTATAGCTGAAAAATGGGTTTTACGCGGCCCGCGTAAACCCTCATAATACTGTTACGCGGCCCGCGAGGGCCACCGGTCTACAACTAGGGCTACCGTGTCACACCTAGGTGGGCCACGTGTCTGGCACGTGGCCTGTTCGCTTATCCGGTCACCAGCTGTCTTCACGCGGCCCGCGTAAGCCTAAGCTTACGTTTTACGCGGCCCGCCTGAAACCAGATTTCCTTGTTTTCTTGGTTTTTCAAGAGGATTAGGGTTTCAGGGGTCCGGGTTTCACTTACAGGTCGTTTTTGGACATTTTTGCAGGTCCTTACAACGAACATATAAATTAGCACGAAAATGTATTTTATTTTACCCGGCTCATTTAAAAAATATTACGTTGAAACGTAATCAACTTGATTTATACCATTATATATATAAAATTAAACATGTAAAACCACAAAGTGTTTATAAAATTGAAGCGTTTTAAGTGTAATGCTAAAAAATGGATAGGTAAACGTATCGAAAGAGATATAAAAAAGGAAAATGGTAGAGTAGATGTCACTTGTAATTGTAGTATATTATAATATAATATAATCTATACTATATAATAAAAGAAACCAACTTTGGGACACTTGTCATTATTCTAGACCATCCTTAATTGTAGATAATTATTATTTAATTTAAATTATTAAATATCAATTAAATTAATATAATCTTACAACGATGGGAAGGCCTATGAGAAAATCCATAACTATCATATTTATGCCTTATTTCTTGAATTTGCCCTTTTCACACATTTCGTTCCAATCGTCCTCAGATATTTCAACTCTTGTCTTGAAATATGTTGCAGGCGTGATTTTAATGCTGCAACTGTTGGGTGCTGATTCTTTAGAATGTTTGATTACTTAACAGAAGATAAAATGCATATTATTTCATGTTAATGTTATTATTGTTTGCTATGAGAAATTATATTAAACAAAAAATTTAAAATAGTATTAACCTAATTTAAAAAATAATAAAAAAAATCCATTTTGATTTAGAAAGATTTTTTTAACAATAGATAAACCCGTGTAATACACAGTGTTTTTAAAGATATAACATTAAAAAAGACCGAAACGTAAAACATAGAAAATAAGAACTAAGTCAATTTAGGACCCGTGCATTGCGACAGACCTGTCGAACGAGAAAAAATAGGCGCCGTAAAATAGTTAACCGACACATGCACGTTGCGTCGTGTTAACTCGCAAAATTTAGAACGAATCGTAAAACAAAATAATTGCGAAATATGAAAAGTACAAAGGAACAAAGTTTATAGTAAAGAGGTTGTGTGGTTAAATTGCAAAAAAATGAAAACTTTTGAGTTAAAAGTAAAAAATAAATAATTATGGGTTAAAAGTGTAATATCATTTTTTTAAACCTCACTAACCATTTGATACAACTACATTATGCACAAAGATTGTTAGCAAATTTATATTTTGTAATTATTATAAGTCATGATTCCAAATTATATAAAGCAGAATGTTACTCATTCGTTTGAATTTAACTAGTGGGCGCTAAGCCGAATATTCTATCTTATAACATGTACGTCCGTGTTTCGGTTACTTGTACGTACTACTCATAACACATGGCCGTCTCTGAAAATCTTCGCAAATATGTAGGCCCTGTGCGAAGATAAAATACAGACCCCTAAAATATAAACTTCCTAAAAAGAATATACAAAAAAGTTTTAAATAAATGAAATGAATTAAAAATTTGTGGAATCACCCGCACGGACTGCTTTTTTACATGGAAACTTAGATAAAAAGCACATCACACGCGCATTTAGACAACAAAACATAGAAAGAAAACACGTTGTAAGGGTAAATTAAGAAAATGTGGAATAGTTATGTTGTTACTTTAAAAATCGTTATTTACGATCATGTAAAACCATCGTAACCTATCCAAATTTATTTAGAAAATATACAGAGTTGAAAGAGAAAAAACAAAATAAGACTTTTTTCATAAAAAATGGAACACACAAAACTAATTGTAGATTGAATAATATTTTAAGAAATTAACATAAATAAACATTTTTAAACTAGATTTGAGAAATAACTACGATTCCCATTTTGATTTAATGAAACACAAAATTGGTCAATTAATGTCACTTACATTTAATGCATAGGTAACAAACATAAAGAAAGTAAAATCATTTTTGAACCCATCCCAAAAATGTTTGCTTCATAATGGGTCTCCGGCAAGGCGACCCATTATCCACGTTCCTCTTTGTGATCGCTATGGAGGCTTTAACCGGGATTATGAAGCAAGCGACTTCGGTTGGCCTTTTTAGGGGTATCCAATGCACGAATAATGGTCCTTCCGTATCACATTTTCTTTATGCTGATGATGTATTTTTTCTTGGGGCATGGTCTAAAGAAAATGCAAGTAACCTTAGACGAATCCTCCATTGTTTTTACTTGGCTTCGGGTTTAGGAGTTAATTTAGCAAAATGTAGCATAATTGGGGTGGGCGTAAATCACCAAGAAGTACAATATATGGCGGCCTTTCTTGGTTGTAAATGTGGAAGTTTTCCATTTAAATACTTGGGTCTAATAGTTGGAGCAAACATGAACCTTATGAAGAATTGGAAGCCTATTATCGATACTTTCAAAAATCGCCTAGCTTTATGGAAGGCCAAACAATTATCATATGGTGGAAGAGTCACGCTCCTAAAATCGGTTCTAAACGCTCTTCCAACCTATTTCTTTTCCCTCTACAAAGCACCGGCCCAAGTGCTTGAGTCATTGGATAGTTGAGAAGAGTGTTTTTTTGGGCGGGTCGGAGGAAAAGGCAAAAATGAATTGGGTCTCGTGGGATAATGTTATTGCACCAATCGAATACGGGGGATTGGGATTTGGGTCACTAAGGGATATGAATTTGGCTATGTTGGCGAAGTGGTGGTGGAGGTTCAAGGTCGAAAAAAGAGGACTTTGGAGGAGGGTAGTGTCGCAACCCCCGACCCCTGCCCTGGGAGGCGGGCGGTCGCGGCCTACTCAGAGATGGTGGTATCGGTGTTTATCATTAATTTGGGAGCGGAAATTTCATCAGGACCGTAGTTAGGAAATATTTTATCAGAGTAAAACACCACATTTTTATAATAATGAATATATTGGGATAAACCCAAGTTTCCATTACAAACATGTTTATAGGGATAAACCCTAATTTATTGAAATAAACTTCTTCTTTATTTTAGGTAACTTTTATAGCCACTTTTCCAAGCCTTCGGTGTTGTCCAGCTGGCTTCTATTTGGCTTTCACATTTTGTTACCTGAAACGCGTTTAAAAACATTTTATCAGCAAAAAATACTGGCGAGTGAATCCCAATTTGATCAAAACGAACCTTAATTAGAACTGGCAAAGTATTATAACCAAGTCAACTTAAATAAATCAAACAATGTCAAAATTCATCCAAACCTATATGATAAATAAGACTTAGCTACACGTGCTCATGGAAACAAAAACAAACCGATAAATAAACATGTTCATGATGAAAATAGGGAGAATAAATCGTAACAATGATTAAAATTCTTGATCTTCACTCTGGAACAAGTATAATCTAATTGAATGCATCCAAACCATGCTCTAAGATCCTAGCTTTCTGATCCAATTCAAAGCAATGGGTTTGGATACTTATGTGTCGACCCCTCAAATGCAGTCGTTGTGTTCATCAAATAAGTAAAAGTTAGGGTGTCTCAAACTAGTAGGATACAGGTCATATGTAAGCATACAAGCGTATGAGGTCTTTATAACTGATGTGCATGATTGATGTTAAAATTGCTTAAAGTTCTCGGATCTGTTACTTCCTTATTTTATCAAAGCTAGGACACACTCAACCTAGATGACTTTTTAGCATGTATGTTAAGTAATAAAGTCTAGGACACACTCAACCTAAAAATTTATGGTGGAGAAGGGAAAGAGGATACTTTAGAGGTTCAAAGTGTTATTTATGTATCTTTTATTTTTGAAAACTAAATTTTCCTAAACCGGGATGTTCCCGGGATGTTCAAAGTGTTATTTATGTATCTTTTATTATTGAAAACTAAAAAAAATTTATATTTATTTTTTAATTCCGCGTCAAGGCGGACGCCTCGTGAGGAGAAGGGAAAACGCCTCGAGTCACGATTCCCGACTTTTAAACCTTCGCTTCTACTCCGTTTCGTTTTGGTTTCTACAATTTTTACAAATCAAGTTACTTATAAAGATATGTAAAAATATGTAACTAAATACAAATAATTTAAATGATATATTATAATCTGTTTTTAGTATTTGATTTGGATCGTTCTTAAACATACCCGTGTATTCACCTGTGTATTATAATCTGTTTTTTAGATTCTTGAATTAGTTACAATCCGGTGCCATATAATTAAGTACAGGTTATACTTCAAGCTTTTTCGATCTCTTTGCAGGCGGATAGGTGGCTTTGGGAGGTATGAAAAACATAATTGATAAATTTAGGGAAAATGTGATTGAAAGATGATAACTCAATAGTGGATGATCTAATTCTACAGCATCGATAAATTCAGGTGTGTTTTCAAATATTGCTTCCTAGATGTTTGAAGACCGACAAATGTCCAACGAAGCAGCACTGTGGACATTTGTCGTTCTTTGTCGGTTTTCAAATATCTATGAACCATTATTTGAGAACACCCCTGCATTTATCGGAGCTGTAGAATTAGATCCTTTACTGTTGGGTTATCATCTTTCAAACCCATTTTCCCTAAATTTATCTACTCACATCATATTTTACATATAGATGTAGGAAAAAACTTTGCACATTATAAACTACTTAGTTTATTTCTATATCAAACATGTACACTAACACATACTGTCTTTAACATTGTTTTATAAAAATATGTAACTAAACACAAAGAATTTAAATAATATATTATAATATGTTTTTTAGTATTTGATTTCGATCATTATTAAACAAACCCGTGTATTCACACGGGTGTACAACTAGTGTATGTTAAGTAATAAAGTCGTGCGGCTTGTATCATCCCATATAGCCCGTGTAACATCTATGTTCCTTGTTATTTTTTAGCATTCCAACTTCACTATGCATGCCTTCATTTCTTCGGATTTCTTCTACTCTTCACTGAAACACCACCTAATCCTACAAACTCACATGTATAACAATTAATATTTATCTTATATTTAAACTTTGTGAGAATAATAATTACTTCCCAAGGGTAGATCATGTTCATTAATGTAACCTATAACACCTTCAATTATATTGCAAATCATTAATGTAACCTATAACACCTTCTTTATGAGAAATCTAATTCCCTTGACACATTTCCTTCTTCCCCCACATATCCGGATATTTCTTTTTGTCTTTTTTTTTTTGAAATGTAAACTTCATTAACAAACCACCACCCCAGAAACCAGGGGGCACCAAAAACACACAACCGAACTACATAATTACAAATTTTTACACCAGTTTTCCCATGATAAACTCCTAAACTTTGTTCTATTCTTAACCCAAAGAAACCCCAACGCTTTCACCTCACTAATAACCTTCTCTATTCTAACCGGAACATTCCTGAACCTGGCTTCATTTCTCACTTTCCAAAGACTCCAACAAGCTATGATCATCACACCTTGAAAAATAGTTTTTTCCGGCTCTTTAAGACCACACGTCACATAATACTCCACTAAATCTTGAACAGAGAAAGCATAAATATGCGGAACGCGGCACCAATTACTAACATAACTCCACACTACATTAGCCACATAGCTCGTCTTCTCCGCAACGCTTGCAGAGACCACAAGACGAATTCTGAATGCTAATGTTTCTTCTCCGCAACGCTTCGATCGTAGGAATCCTGTTAAGAACCGCACGCCAAGCGAAAATGTTACATTTGGCGGGAACCCACTTACACCACTTAAATTTCGACCCGGAACTCGAACCCCTGCCTTTCATAATTGTTTTTTTAACAGCAGCCACACTGAAATCCTCTTTTCCTTCCCCAATCCAGATCCCACGATCCGGTCTATCCGACATCGAGACTGAATCCAATTACCTGTGCAGCTGAAACAATTCCTCCGGTTCAGACCCTTGCACAGGATCTCTCTTCCACTGCCAAAGAGGATTAACTTGGTCCGAACCGATTGATATTCTTTCGCTAATTCTGCATTTTTTGATGGCTTCAATGTGGAATAAGCTCGGAAATAAATCTTTGAGTAAATTACAAGTTTTGTCCTTTATGTTTACACCAAATTGCAGGTGCTGTCCTTTAGCGCAAAAGTTGACAAGTTTTGTCCTTAATGTTGCAAAATCTTGCACGTTATGTCCTTTAGACCAAACCCAGTTAATTTTTTTGGTTAAGTTATGTCATGTGCATTGCACACGAGGTAGAACAGTCATTTCCCCTTCCCCACTTGTGTTTCCCCCTTTTAAAACCCTAATAAGACCCCTGCTCATCTTCAACCCCAATTCTCTCTCTCCAGCCTTTCACCACCACCAATACCGCCACCACCATTACCAACAGAAGCCTTAAATAAAAGTCATCCAACCACTATCCAATCTATATAAACTCCATCACCCTCCAGAATTCGCGTAATGCGAGTCCTCCACTCTTTATTCAATAAACGCTTCTCATTCTATTTGTAATAGTCACAGTCGCGTTAATTGGGTGTACGTTTTTTGCTTAAACCACCTAATTCAGGTTGTTACAGGAAAGAAACCATATCAACAACAAAATCCCCAAATCCCAAAACCTCAGCCATCTTACTAACCATTACTTAATGAAGAAATTAGGCCACCAGAACGCCAACAAACGTGAAAGAGACGCCGCTCGCCTTCGACACCATGCCTGTATCCTCTTCTTTCTCGTCTTCAAATTTCAGACCTGGAATACCTAGGTATGACGGATTAGGGAAATTGAACAGAAGCCAACTTTTGGACGTTCTTGTTAACTCTCCGGCGAAGAGTTTGGTGGGGTGGTGGATGGTGGTTGCAGGGGTGGCCGGTGGGGATGGTGGTTGCAGGGGTGGCCGGTGGGGATGGTGGTTGCAGTGGTGGATAGCGCTGAGGCGGTGGTTGATGGTGGTAGTCTGGTAGAGATAGAGAGAGAGGCAGAGAGCTAGATTTGTAGTGAGAGTGAGAGGAGATTAGGAAGAATCTGTATGATTTTTATATATATAAATAATAGTAGTAATAATAATAATATTTTTTTTAATAATAACAATATTAAATATATAGGTTAAAAGACAAAAGTACCCTTGGGTGACCAGATTTAACCAAAAAAATTAACTGGGTTTGGCCTAAAGGACATAACGTGCAAGATTTTGCAACATTAAGGACAAAACTTGTCAACTTTTGCGCTAAAGGACAGCGCCTGCAATTTGGTGTAAACATAAAGGACAAAACTTGTAATTTACTCTAAATCTTTTAAAGGCTTTTTTTTTTTTTTTTGTCTTCATTAATATAGATACTTGCACCTAAATTGGCATTTTGACTTTGAAGACTTCTCTGATCACTTTGACTTACCTTTACTTTTTTCCATACTTTTCCTCCATAGTTTATAATAAAACAAATCACAAAGTGGCATAAGTTTTATTTATTTCACAATTCCTAGCACTCATTTATATATTACTTTATAATTTAGAATATTAAGACGAACTAGGAGAGAACATGTAAGCATACAAAGCTTAGAAAATTTTGTGGTTGATATTAAAGTGGTTGTATACTTGTATTGCATAGTGAAATTTGACTTGACATCTAGACATCGCCTTGCATATTAAGTTTGTTTAATCCGAATCTTAATTGGTGTTTAAGATTGGGTTATTAAGAAATACTCTATGAGTCTATGTCCCTTAAATTAATTAGGTGTTAAAACATTATTCTATCATCCTCAAAATTGTTACTATAAGTCTATAATATGTGACAAAAAACCGTAATAATCAAAATTGTCCAGTGGGTGCCCCGAGAGTTCTCGGAATTAATTCTGTTGGCCATTCAAAAAAAAATTACAACCTTAAAACTTGATGTCATTGGTCTTTCTCGTCTGCGTTGGATCCAAGATCCTCAACATAACGTCCATTTATATGTAATAATTGCAATGTAGCGGGTATTGTATAGTGGTAAAAGCGTGATTCGTTCTATTAACCCCCATAATATTAAAGAGGTCGTCTTATTCAAAACCCTGATAATGTCATCCCTTCTCTCCCACTTAACAGCTTGGAACGCGCCATTCTTATTTGGTTGGGTATTAGTGTAACATTACCTATTGATAAATCCCTAACTTAGGTCTTTCTTAAACCGCATGTGGTAGGGTTCCACTACAAACCATTCGAGTTAACATTGATTATTGTTCAAATACAGCACGAACAATCTAGTGCATTTATGCTAGTTAGCAATTCTAGCTCCATATCAAGGATATCGTTACTAGCATCAGTATCGCATTGTTCACAAAATTGTGGGTCTTTCTTTTCATCTCCAATTACTCGACAATTTCCACAAGCACATATTTAGAGAAATCTAGAATTCTACTATTACTTAGAACCTGGACCCAGTTCAATTCGATGGGATAGTTGTATTTGCCCAATTGACAGATTTGAAGGAATAAATGTTGGGCTTATTGGATCCTTAGCAACTCATGCGAAATTGGTTGTTGGGGGTCATATAATTTATCGACTCTGCAACAAAGATTTGAAAGATTATGTGTTTTTCAACTTAACTATTTCTTTCACAAGAATACGATTCGAAATCGAAAATTTTAATAAACTTTCTATTGAGCAGTCATGTCATATAGGCCCGATTTGGACATCCAATTGCTTTGATTTGAATTATACGGAGAATATCTCAGATACATATGCAATATATCAAAAAAATGTACAATCAACCCTATTTCTCGATTCAATAACAAGTAATAAGAGGTGTAAAAAAGTAGGCCTGATTTAATTCATCGCAAATCGCTCATAAATATAAAGACTTAACTTTGAGTCACTAATGACTAAACTAGTCATAGACTTCGGGGAAAACATATTAGTGGCAAAGATTTCGCAATCATCAAAAAAAGATTTCGCAACCATCAAAAAAACTTTTCACAAATCGCTCATAAATATAAAGACCTTTTAGAAATCAGTTTTGTGACCGAAATGATGTAACAAATACCCAACTGAGTAGTGTCAATCTCTTTCATCTTCTTCCACATGTAATGTGCTATTTCCTTTAATTTTTAATTTCACCCCTAAAACTCTAAATAATATACACTTTTAATCCATTTTACCTTTTTAATAACATATCATTTAACTTTATATTACTCTAATATGCATTAGTGTTTAATTTTTTTCCTCCATATTTCGATATAAATTTATTAAAAATAAAATCGTATTCAAAATAAATTATTTTTTGGTATCGTAAAGACGTAAACTACAGCAAAAACTCATACCATAACAAACCGAACCGATACCGACCAAAGAACATCAGTATCAGTATCAATATTATCAGAATCGATCACCATCTTATTTTTTGGGTTACATGAGACAACTTTTGTGTAATTAAATCTTTTTTTATTTTGTAATACACATAATTCTTTACCAAACCGAATAACATCACTGCCGGTATCAATATTCATTTTTACGATTTCTTATTTCGATACGCAATATTTTTAGATATTTTCATTACCGGTACTGAAAACGTAACTTTGTAATTCATAACATTATTTTATGCGTCGTATACATACCGAATTCTCGCCGCATTGATATTGCGACAGATAACTCCACTACTTATATAATAATACTGATTTGATACAACTAAAAAAAATAATTATATGTGGTCATTGAATTGTCAATTCAAGTATAACTTTCTTCTCACTATAAATAGCATATATGTCTTTGTGTTTGCTC
The DNA here is from genome assembly GCA_030545235.1 of Helianthus tuberosus. Taxonomy (NCBI): domain Eukaryota; kingdom Viridiplantae; phylum Streptophyta; class Magnoliopsida; order Asterales; family Asteraceae; genus Helianthus; species Helianthus tuberosus. The sequence goes on along the minus strand of CM060438.1, from coordinate 11,813,951 downwards.
CATCATGCACATTTCAACTCAAAGTTGCCACTAGCTTCTCTCAACTCACATAAGTTGTTTAATCCGAAAGATTCATATCTAAGCCACCACCTTACACAGCCACCACACATTTACAAGTTGCCGCATATAATACCAAAAGCATTTATTCATATCATTGTTCATTCATTAGTTAACAAAAAAGTTGTTACTTTTTTTTTTATTAGTGTTGCACAATAATGATTTGCCAACACATTCAACCAACTTTATTGCAAGTACCCACCGGAGGAAGAGAGGCACCGGTGATCCGGTGCCACCCACCTAAGGAAAAGGTGGTGGTTGTCATGGGCGCCACCGGCACCGGAAAATCAAGGCTCTCGATCGACCTCGCCCAACGATACACCGGCGAGATTATTAATTCGGATAAGATACAAATGTATGAGGGTTTAGAGATAGCCACTAATAAAATCACCGAAGAAGAGTGTGCGGGGGTACCCCACCACCTTCTCGGGATAGTGGACCCAGAGACAGACTTCACCGCGGGGAACTTTGCCACGACAGCGTCCCTCGCGATGAAGTCAATAGTCGGGAGAGGTAAGCTCCCGATTATTGCGGGAGGATCAAATTCTTTTATTGAAGCATTGATTGATGATCGGAATTACGAGTTTCGTGCACGTTACGATGTTTGTTTCTTGTGGGTCGACGTTGTAATGCCGGTGCTCCATCGGTTTGTTTTCGATAGGGTTGACCGGATGGTCGCCTCGGGAATGGTGGAAGAAGTTAGAAAAATGTATAAGCCTAATGCGGATTACACGAAAGGGATTCGACGAGCAATCGGGGTACCCGAATTCGATTCTTATTTTCGGGCAGAATATTCGTCTTCCACTGATAAAAAAACGCGCACAAAATTATTAGAAAAAGCCATTAACGACACGAAAATAAATACATTTGAACTAGCCCAACGTCAACTCAAGAAAATTCATAGGCTACGAAATGATAAAGGGTGGAACATTCATCGGCTCGACGCCACCCCCTATTTTCTAAATAGAGGCAGTGGAGCCGATGAGTCATGGGAGGAGGCAGTGGCGGGCCCAGGATCAGTGATTGTAAACCAATTCTTGTTCAACTTTGGTCATTCGCGGAGCTTTGTTACCGCGGTAGAAAATGACTATATAGCGACTAAAAGACCGGCGGCGATGGTTGGCGCATCTCGTTAATAAAGACAAACCCAGTGCACGAAGCTCCTGCATGCGTGGGTCCGGGGTGTGATAGAAGGAATAATATTGTGGGGCCCTAATATTATTCCCATGACAAAAGTTGACGGACATATATTGACAAATTTTTGCATGAATAACAGAATAAGAATACAGTAGTTGAGTGGATTTTACATTTTTGTACCGGACATGTGTATGCATTGTTAGCTTGTACTGTACAACTAACGATGCTTTTTGCATGATTTTGGGTGAAATCTCCTACCCCTGTCAATTTTTTTTTTTTTTTTTTTTTTGTATTTTCTCTTTGATTAGAAATAATAAAGTTGCTTTGTTTTGGGGTAGAGCCCAACTCAAAGTGTGTGATTTATTTTAGATTATCATTAGGAACATTAATTTATTTTAATTATTGAATGAATAAATAAATAAATAAATAAATAATATGCTTTTTTGGTACATATAATCGTAATAACCGGGTGGTTTTTGAACCCTCCACCTTATCGGCACATTGGTTGGATTGGTTTTAAAGACCTATGAGCCATATAACTAATTTAAAATAAAATATAAAATTACTATTTTATTTTTCTTTTATGTATATTTACAATGTTCAAACAGTATAAAATCTCAATATACAAAATATAAAGTTTTAAATATTAAAGAGTAATTTTAACACCCATATTAAATGGTATATTAAAAGAAAAAAAATGAGAATTTGGTCTAGCCATCGATTTGGTTCTTCATTTCAACAGGTTAATCTATAATGAAAATCGATTCAAGAGTATTTACTTGTACTGGTTATGTAGTTGGTCAAGTCCATTTCTCATGAAGAAAAAAAATAGAATTTGGTCTAGCCATCGATTTAGTTCTTCATTGCAACAGGTTAATCTATAATGAAAATCGATTCAAGAGTATTTACTTATACTGGTTATGTAGTTGGTCTAAGTCCATTTCTCATAAGAGTGTATATATGATCAGAATTTATTTATTGTATTTCAAATAAGGTTGGTTTATATGTTAAGAAATTTAATTTGCATATGATAAGAATACTATTTTCATATAAGGTTGGTTTATATGTCAAGAAAATTAATTTACATATGATAAGAAGTTAAGAACACTATCTATTACATAAATAATATAATTCACCACTTAATATCTTTGCTGACGTCAGAAATCCTGGTTGGTGGTTTGTAAACGGCGGCTGCTTCTAATCATTGGTAATCATTGGAAAGTTATTGGTTTCATAGTCAAATTTTGATTATTAGGGTGAAGGGAGTGGTTAAACACTTTGAGTGGCAAACTAAAAAATCAACCAATGAGAGTGTGTCATGTCAAAGTGGTAAACTATGCTCAAAATGTTGGCAATGATTTAGACACTTGGTGAAGTGGTAAACTATTTTTTTTTTAAAAAAGGAAAAATGTGTGATTGGTTGAGATGGCATGGACCCCACCACAAAACCCCACTCTCTCCCCTCTCCTCCCTCTTCCCGAATCGGTATACCTACACCGATTTTGGCCTCATTTTCGGCAAATGGTGTTCGGCAAAATTGATGGCATTGGTTTGCCAAGTGGTAAAGTGAGTTTACCACTTCCACTCCCTTCACCCTTATTACTTCCACTTTATTGAAATATTGTATATTATGTGAATTTATCATTTAAACTTTATTGTATACTAGTAATTAGTAAATTATCCCGTAGTCTGTTGCGGCGGCTTCGAAACGAGCAATAACTTAAATTTATATTGTCGAAGAAAACATGTTGTATTTGACCCGTCTTGTTTTCGAAGAAAACTTACGTCAAAATGTAGATCAACTGAATACGTACATAAAAATAAGCATTTAAACGAATTATATTTGACTTGATTTGTTTCCGAACAAATTTTATGTAAAAATGTAGACCAACTAACAATACAGTATTATATTTGACTCGACTTATTTTCGAAAAAAATACGTCGAAACATAAACCATCTTGAAAGTTGCGGGGCCAAAGCCAGTGGGAGAACCGGAGAACTCCCCGCCAACTTTGATTATTAGTATTATTTTAGGACTCGCCAGTTGCGAGTGGATTACCAAAAGTAGACGTAAAACCGTTGACCACTGCATGCTCGTTGTGGGATATTAACTCGCCAAATTTAGACCAAAATGTAAAACATTATCGTTGAAAATAGTAACTAAGGCGAATCGATAATAGAACCCACATGTAAAAATTGACGTCAAACAACGATCAGAATAAAAAAAATTAGCGCACCCAAATAAGCAAGCTATACGATTAAAGAAAGACGTTAAAATGTAAAATTGAAACGATCGAAATGAAACCTGAAAAAACCGATCAAAACGAAACAAAAAATCAAAACCGAACCGAACCAAAACGAAACCGAATAAATGACAAAGCAAAAACAAAAAACTAAAACCGAAACGAAACACTAAAAAAACTTAGAAGATCGAAACCGATCCGAAACGAAACAAAATACTGACAAAATTGAAACCAATCCGAAACGAAATAAAAAAATCAAAACCGACCAAAACGAAACAAAAAAACCGAACTGAAACGAAACAAAAAACTGAAAAGATCAAAACCAAAACCAATCCGAAACGAAACAAAAAAAATCGACTAAAACAAAACAAAAAATCAAAACTGAACCAAAACGAAACCGAATAAACCGACCAAACAGAAACAAAAAAAAACGAAACGAAACAAAACAAAACAAAAAAAATGAAAAAACTTGAGCCGATTCAAAACGAAAGGGAAAAACCGACCAAACCGAAACAAAAAAAAACTAAACCAGACCGAAACCCGTCTCGACCCGAAACTCGACCCGTGCGGAAACTCGTGTCGGCCTAAAACCCGTTACGATCCGAAACCCGTCCCGTGCGGAAACCCGTGTCGGCCCGAAACCCGAACCGACCCGTTCCGATCCAAAACCCGCCCCGTGCCGAAACCCGTCTTAGTCCGAAACTCAATTCGAGCTGAAACCGTTCCGATCCAAAACCCGTTTCGTGCCGTAACCCGTCTTGTGCGAATATTTGTGCCGGCCCGAAACCCATTCCGATCCGAAACCTGTCTCGTTTCTTTAAGGCACTAACACACATCGACCTATTTCTTTAAAGTTGTTGACCCGCTTTGACCCGAAAATAACAAGATAGAATTTCAATTGACCAATTGTGACCCGTTTAGTTAAAATATCTTACCCAAACTATCCCATATAATTTTAGAAGCAACCCAAACTGACCCACTTGGAAACGCCTTTGGGTCAAGATTACCCCCTCTATAAGACTGCGGAGAGTGAAGGGGTTTGGGTTGGGGGCATTGCTCGACACGTGGCGAGGGTGGGATCCACAAGCTTATGGTGAAAAATGAGGGGTGTGGTGTGGCGTGGCCTAGCTTGGTGTGGCCAACCATATGAATTTTTTTTAATTAAAGTAGCCAACCAAAGCCAGTCATATTGAATCAGCCAACCAAAGTCAGCCAAGTCACCCTGCCCCCCACCCCACGCCAGGCTAAATACCCACGCCAAAGGGGCACCGCCCCAACCAACGCCAACCCTGAGTGAAGCAGCTGACGTTGAAGGGCTTTCCTCGTCTCAACCAACGCCCCACTCCTCACAGCCTAAGTGATTGGTCATAACTTGAAAGTACCACCTCTACTTTTTAGTAAGATATATCACATACTTTATACCACGACACTTAGGAAACTAGGTTACTACTAGATCATTTTTTTCCCAATAAGACTATATACAATCGAGATTATATCATAACTTAGTTTGCGTATTGGCTAAAAACATGGTTAACAAGTTAGGTATATAAATTTGTTTTATAAATAACATCAAGTCATTCATACATTCAGATGCTCACTATATGGTATCATATTCATTCCATGTTCCATTTGTTACTTTGTCCAAGAAGAGCATGAATGATTTATGTCGCATTGTGAAACATCATGTCCAAAATGACTTGACCAAGGATGGAAAATGAACCATTTTTTTAAAAGCAAAGGTACACTCGCAATATTGCATATGGTACGGTTGTTGATCGCATATATTCCAACGTTACCATCAGCACCTCCCTTTTCTCTACCATTGATGACATCAAAGACCGCCGCTCCTCTCCCCCGTTGTTGCTACCTCCCCCTTCTCCATCATCTCCGACAGTAGCATTAAAGTTTCAAGACTAAAAGGGTTACCTTAAAGTACGGGTAGCAAGTTAAATTGAGTTGATCCAGAACACTCTTTGTACATTTCTAATAATAATCTTTACAAAATAATCATTGTGTTACAAAATTATATTGTTTCAAACAATAATCTAAATTTTTTAGAAGAGTCGTTGCATAAGACTATGCGTTAGCCTGCTTTATTAAGCTATCTTCTTTATCTTGTATGTTTGGTCCTTTAGTCTTTAGATATAAAACATCAATCAACTCATTTATAAATAACTGGTCTTAAAATTGCTAAATCTACCGTTGATCGGGACACTTAAAAACCTTGGTTACTATTGTATCAATTTTTCCTATAATATTAATACAATTAAGGTCCTTTTTTTTCCTTAAATCACCGGGGCAAATTACATAAGGATAGTAGGTAGACGAGCAACAAACTGTGCCGTCATCCCCTGCTGAATAGAAAACCCTAATCTACTAAAAACAAAATCTCGCCCCTGAGGGGTCGAAAAGTTGTTGTGGACCACACGCTGAACTCTAGCCAAGAACCGAACTGCCTCTGGCGCCAAGGAGCCGAACGTGTCAAATGTCAGGGGGATAAAGACATGCCGATTATCCACACAAGTTTTTCGCGTGCTTTTCCACCTTCTTTGATTCTGCTTTCAGTACCGCTTGCCCCGCCACAAACGCATTTTCCCGGAACTCAGCTAAAAGATATTGTATATTTACTAATAATATGGTTAACTAGTTAGGTATAAAAGTTTGTTTTGTAAATAACATCATGTCATTCATGCATTTTGATTGATTGATGCATTTTGATTGATGCTCATTATATGGTATCATATTTATTCCATGTTACTTTATCCAAGAATAGCATGAATGATTAATGTCATCTCGCTAATGTTACATATCACAAATGACTAGACAAGGGATGGAAAACTAATCATGCTTTTTCAAAAGCAAAGGTACACTTGCAAAGCATACGGTACGGCTGTTGATTGCATATATTCCTACAACATCTATGTTCAAGTGAAGGAGAGCATCTATCCTTTGAGCTATGATCTTGACCTCCACTCTTAGAGAGTCAACTAATAAAACGTTCACTTTCAAGCTCACGAACCCGATATTTGTTATTCGTGTTAATAACGGATTGGACTAAATTCCTCTCCCACCACTGTCGCTACCTCCCCGTTCTCCACCATCTCCAACAACACCACTAGAGGTGCATAAATCGGGTTTTTGGCCCAAACCGGATCGAGTCAAGTCAAAAAAAAAAAGTCAAACCCAGTTTTTGGTGAAACCGATTTGGGTTCCAACCTCTTCTAAGCAACTACTAACACACATAATAGGTTTGGTTAGGGTTTGTATAACCGCATTGATGTAGCGTGTGTTACGATAACGAAGAGCAAAACACGTTGATTCTGCGAATACCCGTGTTGATCATCCCCAACCCCCAAAATTCAACCCAAATGGCATAGAATTTGAAGTGAAAATTGAGTAATTTCGAAATTCAAGTCTGACCATTCAAATTACAAGAGAAAGACATAAATAGAGACAGAAATTCGAAATGGGCCACAAAAAGGCCATAGGCCAAACACAAGCCCAAAACACCGAAAAAAACATAAAAAGATAAATAACTGATAGAAATAAGCGTTTTTTGGCCCGGACGATGACCTAAACCGCCGTAGGCCGTTTGCAGCAAGATGGAGCTCGTTCTCACGATTGTTTCGCCTAGTCGCACGCTCAAAACGGACCCCCGTAGCCCAAGTTAGAGCCATTTTAGTGAAGTCTCTTTTGTCACACGATCTTGGGCCTCCAAATACAAGATGGCCCGCTCCTCCACACTTGGAGCCGCATCACGCATTCACCTACCCTCTTACATTATTTCTCTCATTCCTCAAGCTCCTTGTTTTTCGTAATCACCAAATGCATCTTTGCCACCACCGTCAACTTCATAATACCTCCAATATATTCGTCTTTGAAATAAATTACTTGTTAATCACCTATATGGTAATCACCTTTTACATCAAATAGTAACAAACTTTAGACTTATATTGTATTAAAAAAATGAGTATAAAAATTCGTTACATGCAAAGTTGATTACATAATTACTTTACTTATGTAAAATCATTTTTTTTTTTTTTTTTTTTTAGAACTAAAATACGTGCTTAATAAGATGAGGAAAAAATCAAAAAAAAAATCTCTCATTTATTTCTTACGTTAAGAGCATTTTGTATGTTAAGACGCATTTATAGAACAACTTAATCCATATCATATCATATATATTATTAAATTATTAATTATTAAATTAAATTACATCACATTAGCTACAGTAAAATTACTTCTTTTTATTTTGTTCATCAAAAGTTTTTTCTTTTTCACTTTAGCCACATGAAACCTAAGTATTTTTATTTTTTTTTATGTGTATTAAAATGTGTCAAACACTTTGTGTATTATATTTTTTTACTTTTTTTTAGTTTTAGTTTTAGAATAATTATAGTTTTACCTGGTTCATTTTTTTAGAGTTTTTATTAATTGTAATAAATTTGGATATGTCATGGTTTTACTCAAGTTTAATTTAAAACGTAACTTTTTTATGATTTGTGAATATACCCTGACATGTGTTTTTATCTACATTTTCATGATTTTACTCGAGTTTAATATATGACGTGACGTACCGCCGCAACACGCAGAATATTTTACTAGTTAATGATATGTCACACATTCGAAGGGTCTACTTTTTACTGCATTTTGTGAGATGGTTATAAACTAAACATTTGTTTATAACACAAGAGATCGAACTCGTTTAGTATAAGTCGCATAATAAACTGGTTAAACGGGTCATTTTTAACCACTTTAGCCGAGCTGGATTACCTATTATAAAATTTACATATAGTATTTATAAATAACTAATGTGTTACAAAGATTATATCATTCCATCAAGTATCTAAAATCTGAAGAACATAATGTACAAGACTATATTAACCCGTTTCTTTTTAAGCTATTTTCTACAATCAACTCATTTAAGTAAAGGTTGGAACTCGGAACTGACACCACTGTCTTTAACTAAGATGCACCACACAGAGAATATTTGTCAGTCACGCGCTTTCGTCTTACAAATAAAACATTTGTCAATCACACGCTTTCGTCTAACAAATAAAAACTAAACAGCAGCCACAAACTTTACTTCAAAGGTCTACTCACTCACACGAAAGGAATCCGACCTTTTCGGTGAGATGATAAGCGGCACACCGATGATTTGTTATCATTTTCAATCATTTCACAACCTAAAAATAACCATACCCACAAACCTGTCCAGTAACCATCAAGATCAAGGGTACAACAGCCACTTTGAACTTTTGAAGGGTCATTTTGGGGAACTTAAATGAGCATGTTACAAAAGGAAAACCAGCTGGAAAGATATTCCAAAATCCAACCTTGTATCACCACAAGAAATACTTGAAAAAACAGCAACAAGTTCACTCTCAACTGGCCCGTATCGCGTATTTAAAAAATAAAAAGAAAAACGCGAAGATAAGCATAGAATAAATAAACCTCTTGATTAATCAATCGGCATCTCAGGCATCCGCTTTTATCGTTGCTGTAAAGAACAAGTCCAAGATACAAAAAGCTGCACGCTTTGAATCGATTCCATTCCAGTCATTCGTGTGTTGAAAATTGAAATTTACTTGTATTATAACATGTTACACTATAGATATAGTCATATAGATGCAAAAATAAAAGATAGAATTGTAACTTTTATATAAAATCACAATCTGCAGAACTACAGAACTACAGAAGCATAAAAACTGTAACTTTTTTTATATAAAACAAACTTATTTCCAGAATCCACTCCCACATGAGAAAGTGAAGTTGCAAGCTCGACCGATTATTACATTGTACTGATGAACCGGTCTAGCAAGAAAGGGCGGTAACTTAACGAGAAGTTCACAAACACACTGATCATCAACCTGGGCCAACCACTTGCAGCATTGTTCTTCTACAGGTGTGTTTCTATGCCTATGATGATGATGATGGTGTTTACGCCCACGGCCACGTTTATGGCCACGACCACGGTCACGCCCACGGCCGCGGTCACGGCCACGTCCACCTCCACGTCCACGGCCACGGTCACGGTCACGGTCACGGTCGCGGTCGCGGTCGCGGTCACGCCCACGGCCGCCATCACGGTCACCGTCACCACCACTGCCACCTTTGCCGCCACCGCCACCGCCACTGCCACCGCCACCGCCACGGTCACCGTCATCGTCGTCGTCGTCATCGTCATCGTCGTCGTCATCGTCATCATCACCATGAGGGTTAGGGTCAGTGTCATCATGTTCATGTCTATGCCTGCGATCGGGCTCAGGTGTGTCCTCATCATCCGATGGTGGTGTGTCCTCGTCATCATCATCATCGGATGGTGGCGTGTCCTCATCATCGGATGGGGGTGTGTCCTCGTCATCGGATGGGGGCGTGTCCTCATCGTCAGATGGTGGCGTGTCCTCATCCTCGGATGGTGGTGCGTCAAATGGGGCCCGAGGTGACGGTGGAGGGATTTGTGTGAACGGTAAATATGCACATGCTTGGTTCGCAAGGGCCATTTGGTAGTTACAAAGTGGGCGAGGAGAAAAGGGGGCAGCCGGCACCGCAGGGAGCACTTGGCCTTCAGTATAGGGATGAAGACCGACAACCAACACGAAGAGTACGATATCAAGAATGTTGAATCTAATCATAGTTTCTCTATATTAAAAAACCGTTTATTTTTTTCCTCCGCGGATATATATACATATATACATGCAAATGCATACATTTATATACAAAGAGAATCATAAACTTTGTGTGTTCTTGGTAGGTTTTCTTGTGTGTTATGCATAACTGTAAATGGTTAGGGGGAAATTTAAAGATTTGTAACCTTTCTTGTTATGTGCCTTCATTCCCTTTGCATGATTTTCAAATAGATATTGTTTGTTAAAGTATTGTTCACTTCCTAAAAATGGTCAACTGGCCAAGAAATTGCACCTTTAAAACAAATGGCATTAGGTAATAAGGAATGATCCGAATGGCGGAACCAGAACTTTTCAACAGATGGGTCATAGTGAAAAAAAAAATACATTAAGTTAAACTACTTTACCGACAATCTTTTAGGAGTGAACGGGCCTGTGGATCCCCTCTAGTTCAACGATTTTACTAGTATATCATAACTACGATATGAGTCACATGACTATGTTCTAGAGGTGACAATTGCTGACTCGACCCGAAACACAACATGAGAATAATCAGGTTTTTGGTTTGACCTATTTAACCTGTTTTGCCAACCCTTTTATGTCCTTTGTAACCCACTTATTACAACCCGCCAACCCGTTTAACAAGTTTACAACAACCAACACATTTACACCTTGTCCACCTGTTTAACAAGTTTACAACTTGATTACATAAGTCGACCCATTTACAACCTACCAACCCTGTTAACAACTTATTTGGGTCGGTAACATAATGGGCCTAATGGGTTAAATGGGCCGTGTCTAAATTACACGGATTTAAGTATTTCGGGTAAGGATTGATGATCCCTAGCAGTCCCACCTTTCAAATATTTTGCCTCCACCAGTCCTCAGTTAAAAAAACTCCCTTAAGTTTTTTTCCAAGTTACAAACTGATGTTTTAGGGCTTTTGATCAGAACGAAGATACGAGTCGATTGATGTAAAACTTTCCTCGAAAAGGTGCTTCAATTCGGGTGTTTAAACTTCCAATTAACAAAAATCAAGCTGTCTGGAGCACCAAGGTAAGTTTACATCAATCGACTAGTATCATCAAAAGCCCTAAAACATTAGTTTGTAATTCGGAAAAAACTTAACTCCGGTAAGTTTTTTTTTAACTAAGGACCGGTGAAGGTAAAATATTTGAAAGGTGTGACTGACAGTGGGAATAAAAAAAGTGGTACCGGCGATGGCTAATGACATCAGTGACTCAAACAATCAGTATAATCACTAATCAAACATTAAAACTGAAAGAAATCAAGAAACAAATACCATTCATTATAAATATAATCATCATTAATCAAGAATTAAAGTTAACATTATGCACCTTAAACACTGTCGGCAACAACAACCCACCACCACCGGTGATGTTTCGGGGTTTGATTTGAGGATTTGATTTGAGGATTCAACCAAGATTTTGCAGGTGATTGATGTGTGGTTGTTGATAAAAGAGGGTGAGGAAGATTTCGTCGCTGTGCTGTCGCCGGAGAAGAAGTCGGATAACCTTGGGTTTTTTAGATGATGATATGATTTTTTTTTTTTTTTTTACTTTTTAAGTCTCATATATTTTATCAAAGATCGAAAAAATTACATAAGAACGGGAGGTAAACAGGCAAGAAGTTGTGCCGCAATCCATTTTGAATAGCAAATTCAATTCTAGCGAAGATAAAACTTTGGTTCCTTGTCGTTGAGAAATTGTTATGCACGACCCTCCGCACTCTGTCCAAAAAACGAACAGCTTCATGAGCAACGGGACCAAATGTATCAAAGACAAAGAGAATGAAAACATGATTATAATTAAAAATTATATTATTTTAATTTTACATTTTATTTAACTGAAAATCCAATATCCATCATCCACTTCTTATTTATCTAGTGGTGTAGATCTTGAGCGACCCGGTTCCATATGAACAGATGTTTCGTTTATTTAGACTATCCGTTTTGGGTCAGATTAGCACCCAGATTTATCCTGTAATATAGTTTCGTCTGGCGTTGAGTGAACGCTGACTAGGCACTGGATAAAGCCACTGCAAAAACCTCCTGACCCTGTTGTGGTCCAGGTGAGTAGTGGCTTGAGCGGGTTTTTTATTTTGTTTAAAAAATATAAATTAACAATATAAATTAAAAAGATATATTTTATGATAAAACATAGAACGTTAAACTTGATAAAGGAAAACATTACACATCTTAAAAAAAGGACAGACATAAAAAAGCGAGGTCGGGAGAAAACGGATCGTGTTGCGTATCTGTAATAATAAAGTCGGAAGAAACCGGTGGCATTTAACTCATGTTACGCTCTAACTCCGTGTCGTACTTGTCGGATTGATCGAAGTTAACCTCGGGCCGGTAACAATTAGCGGGATTCATTGTTTTTTTTTTTAAGGATGTAGAAGATGAGTATTTTTTTTAAAGGTATGTGTGGAGAGAAAGTGGGTATCTTTTTAAAAGGTTTAAAGGGTTTAAAAAATAAAATTTGATTTTTTTAAATCCCCAACGGCTAGCTTGGTCTTCCCCATGCCCAACAGTCACCTCCACACCCGCTACCATGCTCACGTTTCCCATCGCACGCCACCGCTCGCGACACCCCGTTGTGGTGCTCGCGAGCCACCTAGGCTCCGACATTGCTCACGCCACCTCTAGCGGGAACCACAACATGTAGTCTTACGTCGGTGAATGTTTGATTATGTTCGTTCAACTTTTTTGTTTTTTTGACAACATAAGCTCGGACACCCATGATAACCTTGGTAAATAGATCATCCTCCTGACCGAAAAAAAATGTGATAACCCGGCCGACCCACCCAAGAGGAAGTCAGGAAACCCATAACTGGAAAAAAACGCTATTGCTCAACCCGGAACAAAATTTGTCTTAAACGATATAAACCAGTTGACCAATGATATTATTATATATATTAATTACGATGGAAAGTGAACGGTAAACATAATATAATATTATTTTTAACTCTTAACTTCACCCGTTATATTTTAAATAATAGATTTCTTTCACTCATTTCGTTTTCCTCTAATAACCCATATTCGTTAACTTTAATGGGAAAAAACTGAATATGCAAGCGTGTTTAATTTTTTTTTTCACACGTTTTGGTATAAATTTTGTTGAAAACAGAGTTGTATTCAAAGTAGACCATTTTGGTATTGTAAGCTATATTGATTGTCGATACTGTATCGGTACCATGGCGAACCCAACCGATACTGACATCGATACCAATATTGGGTACTATGGGAACTCGTACATGTATTCGCTTTTATAAATACGTCTAAATATTATTTTGGTCATTACACGATTTTATTTTATTATTTAGTTTTTTTTTTCTTTTTTGTTAGAGTAAACTTCCGTTTTGCTCTCTGTGGTTTGGTCATTTTAATAGTTTTGCTACAATAGTTTAAAAATAGTCATTTTCCTCCCTGATTTTTCTAACTTATCTTCATTTTGCTCCCAGCTTCTAACTCCATCAGGGAGGAAACTGGCGACAAACTCGAAAGATTAGGGAGCAAACTGGCGACAAACTCGAAAGACCAGGGAGGAAAATGGCTATTTTTAAACTATTGGAGCAAAACCGTTAAAATGACCAAACCACAGGGAGCAAAACGAAAGTTTACTCTTTTTGTTATATCGAGTGTCGATAATATAACGAACTACCGACCGATACAAGAATCCCCATTCCTACTAATATATTTTTAGATTTGATTAATAACCTAGATTTGGCCCAACAAGGTGATATGCAACACGGGCCCAAACTTGTTGCTTCAAAAGGTTACCATTCTCAAATCACATAATAATATCCAAAAAGAAAAAAAAACAACATATTAAATTAAATCTCACCAAAAGTGGCTACCCAAATCTTCCCTTTCATCTCATTTAACCCATACCAAAATCAAAATGTCAGACAACATACCATTCATTGATTCATTATAGCGGCCAACGGCAACATCTACTTGTAAGGTATGATGATCCCCTTGATTTTGAGTAAAAATACGTTTGGATTGTTGACGATGATATTTTCCCCCAACAGAAAATTTCCCTGACTATTCCCTTGTTAGTTAAGATGCTTGAATGCCGCAACGTAGAAGCAGCCAATAATCCGGTTTTTAGTATATAGGTAATGCAGGATAGTTTTCCAAAGTCGTTTACAAAGGTATTCACCATTAATGGTAACACACCACATGTTAAAGTTTGGGTAAAGAGGTTTCGGGCCGGTTCAAACATAACTAGACACCTGACCCAAGTAAACTGATGAAGCTTGACGTGTGAAAAATAAAAATAAATGCCTATTTTCATTAGGGAGTTGCATGGTATTGCAAGCACCTCCTTGTTTATAATCTCCACTCTGCTATCCCTTTTTAATATCATGGTATAATCAACCCAAACAATTTCAATATTTTGTAAACATGACAAAGATAGCAAAAGGAAACAGCTGAAATTAATTGTATATGTGTTCTAAGAAAAATTAAAAAAAAACACACAAATTTACAAATTAGTAATTCAAGAGGCATACAAGTAGGAAACACCATGGTTTGATATAATCAGATAATTGTCGTCTTGGTTGAATTCTTTTAATGAAATCACTCAGTTTGATGAATACAAAATAAAGTAGCAATTTAAGTAAACCTCTACTCTCAAGCAAGTAATAGGATCATTACAGAACACTAATTATTGCGAAAATAAAAAAGAACAACTCTAAATCACTAAGAAGATTCATATTTTTTACATTTTATGTTTCTTACATTCATATGTGTATTATATATACACAAAAATCATATATTTTTATCTACACATAGTCTACATACATGTAGGTAATTTAACATATAAATAACCTACATATGTGTAGGTTATATAAAAACTTGAAAATTTTCATATTTTGTTCTGAATTATAGTGTGAGAAACAATAAATCTTACATTTGTAACATTTTCATTTACTTTTTTATGTTTTTACGATTGAAAAAATGGGTAATTCATTTTGTTCAGCGTGTTATCGCAATATTTCGTATTCTGCATAGAACCATGTATATTGTGTTTTTTTCTGTTTGTATATTTGAGTGCATTCGCCATTTTGTTCAGCGTGTTATCGCAATATTTCGTATTCTGCATAGAACCATGTATATTGTGTTTTTTTCTGTTTGTATATTTAAGTGCATTCGCCACCTCAGCTCCCCCTTCCTCCCTGAACCCCACAGTCTAAGGGCCTGTTTGGTATTAGATAATGGAATGAACGAGAGAATGGAATGAATAAAGTAATGGAATGGGCAACAGAATGACATGGATCGTTCCATTCCATTGCGATGTTTGGTTACTCATATGTAGGATCGGGGAATCGATCAAAACGAGTCGATCAGAAGAGTTCTAGACCAAATCAGAGGCGGAATTCAGTGATTTGATCTTCATTCAGCTTGATATGCACTTAGAAGTAGATTAAATGTCGTTTGTATTGATTTCACAACGTTACACGAGCTGGCGACACTTCGGCAGAGCTTCGCTACCGGAATCAGAAAGTTACAAATGAAGAACCAAGACCCTCTATTTATAGGAGAAGCCAGGTCGCACCAAACAGCCTCACACGACCTGGTCCAGGTCGCACGACCTGGCCAGGTCGCACGAACTGGTCACCTCGCTAGGGCTGTTCACGAGCCGAGCCGAACCGAGCGAGCCTCTGCTCGAACTCGGCTCGAATTGAAACCGAGCGGCTCGGCTCGGTTCGAATTTAAGGAAACGAGCAATAATCGTTGCTCGAACTCGCTTGGTTTGCAACCGAGCGGCTCAGTTTTGCTCAGTTTCGCTTGGTTTCAATATTCATATTATAATTTCATACAAAAATTTCAAATTTAAAGGCCACCATTGTCAACTATCATTCAAAATCAACATACGTAATAAGCCAAACATATATTAAACCTACGGTTCAAAAACAAAACATCTTAAAGTTCAAGCAAAAGTCGGCGTCGGCGTCTTCATTCGCATATATAAGTTAAAATATCAGTTAGATTATAACTTACCAGGATACCGACGGAGACAAAAGCTTCGTTGATAGGAGACACCGAGATGGAGCAGGGCGTCGCGGCGGCTGCCGATTGGCGGTGGAGAAGGGTGGAGCCGTGGAGGCGAGTGGTGACGGTGCTGTTATGGTGAGAATGAGAAACCCTAGCTTTCAATTCAAATGTGAAGTGTGTAATGTGATGTGAGTATATATGTATTTTTAGTAAAGTTAAATGGGTAATGCTATAATGGGTCTAACTGAGTGTTTAACTTGAGTGTTAGTGTTTACTGGACTTTATTTGGGCTAATTTATTTGGGCTAAGTACTATTTGGGTTTATTATATAGAATCAAACTTACAAAATAGATTATAATATATATATATATATATATATATATATATAAAATATTCGAGCCGAGCCGAACCGAGCGGAGCTTTGCTCATGCTTGGCTCGTTTACAAACCGAACCGAGCGGAGCGGCTCATTTATAATCGAGCGACAGAACGGGCGAGCATTTTCCGAGCAATTTCCGAGCGAGTGGCGAGCGAGCGGCGAGCGGCGAGCAATTTGCCCAGCCCTACACCTCGCACGAGGTGGCTGGTTCAAACCTGTTTCCTGTTTTTCTTGAACAACGTGTCTTGGTCTATCAATCTAGTTACATGACTCGATACAAGACGAAGTCAACAGACATATGCACCAACAAACTCCCCCTTGGATGATGACGAGTCTTTAGTGTATTGAGTCTTCTGTCTTGATCAGTCTTCTCGCTCTTTCCAAAGTATCTTTCTCTGTAAACATCCTTCAATCTCTCTCTTACTCTCCTGTCTTCAGACTCCCCCTTTCGATAAGCTGGGATCGCAGTCTGGAATCTTCTATCTACAGGCTTTCACATGTTCATGAACGTCTCCTGGCTCTCCGTAGCAACAAGATTAGAAATCTGGCTCTAATCTGCATACGCTTATGCGGAAAATCCTCAGGAGTTGGACCTTAGCTTTTTCAAAGCTTTTTACCTACATATACTCTACCCAAAAGTAAATTTCACAATTTTTAAAATTTAACAAATTTAGAAACCACTTGTAAGTATCATTCAAATTTGGTTTCAAATTAATGAACCATTTAATCATTTCAAACAAACTCTCCCAACCCTGTTGTCCATCATGTTCAGCACTTGGAATTTTGAAAATCAGCTTTCCAACATCAGTTTTCGAAATTAAGATGAAATAAAATATTTTTGAATTTTTCAAAACTTTATGCTAAAACACACTGAAAATCTTTTTGGATTTTGGGAAATAAACTATATACAGACATCTTTTTGTGAGTTTGTGTAAGAGGATCATATCAGTTAATGATAAATCACTAGCACCGTTGACCTTTTTAGACTTTAAGTTCTAAACGATTCACTTAGATTGTCACTTGTCAGTATACTGATCCACTTAAATTTTCACACAAAGTTCAATTGATTCGAGATACGAGATTAGTGTTTTAAGGACTTAAACTTATTCAGGTGTCCCACCTCAGAATATACTCCCGTATCCAGACTCCTATATTCGGTCTTACAGGTGAATGTACACTAATGATATCGGTAAGGGGTAAATGCGAGACCATGAGAGCTCAGGCTATTGCTTCCGCAAAATCAGAGAGATGATGGCTCGACTTTAGGTGTGTCCCCCTTGGGGATCTTCTTTTCAACAGCACATGATTAGCATTTTTCAATGTTTCATCATTTTTTTATGCTGAGGGTGAGCTTTATGATTAAAGCAGTGCAGAGTATTATACGAGGATTAGGCTATTGCTCCCGCAAAATCAGAAGTCCTGGTATAATACCCCAGATATCATCACGCACAAAGACCTAGTATGTCAGAAATAGAAAGCCCTTCAAACAAGATTTCAGGGGTTACCTATATATCCGAGAGATGTTCCCCACGAATTAAGTAAGTATTTGATATTTAGGTTTATATCTCGAACACAATCTACTAAGCGTGTAAAAACCTACTGGCATATCATCAGTGAGACCGTTTATCACATTTTAACTTTCCAATTCTTTAGCATACTGTGATTGTCTACTGATGTACTATCATTTCCTCTTTTTCACAACAAAACTCATTTTTGATTTTTCGATGTTTTTGGATTTTTAGATTTTATCATGTTTTTGGATTTTTCAAATTTTCAAAATTTCTAAATTTTCTTACTCCCCCTAAAATCAAAAATATGTTTCAATTTTTTATTTTCTGGGAAAATTTGAAAATAAAAGCAATAAACTGTACAAATAAAATGACAAACTGATGTGAATTGCTTCAATTCTCCATCCACTTGGCGTAAACAATCAGAACTCCCCCTGACAACAAACTATTTTCCCATTATGATTTCAAAACACTTAATTTTGTTTTAATCAAAATGGTTTTTCCGGAAAATTAGCTTTGTTGATTATAAAAAATCATGGGATTTCATCACATTGTTCTTTCTTTCACTACTTGTAAAATCTAACACTTGTAGGTTTTTCACAAAAACATTTTTCAAGAAAGATGCCGATTCATGCTCCACGATTACCAACTTGGGAGCTCCGGCAAGTCAGGATTTTTAAGCAAAGAATACAGACACCCAAGCCTGACCAGCTTTGGGTGTAACCTGTTCAATTTCACTTGGTCTTTGAACATTCCTTTTTGCTTCATAAAATTCTTTTACCCCTTTGGCTTTACCATCGACCATTTTTCCAAAAATATGTTTCACTTTGCCATTAAACGCCTTTTCGACATCAAATTCTTTCTTTTCAGAATAGAATTGATTCGAAATCTCTACTTTTCCAACTTTTTGTTTAAAATTTTCAGTCCGTAATGGTGGAAAGTTTGCGTCATCCATTGGCGGAACTGAATTTTCTCTTATTAGCTCAACTTGTGGCTCCTCTGACTTTGACGAGTCAGATTCATCGCCAGAAAGTGGCTCCTTTGCTTTCGACGAAACAAATTCATCGCCAGATTTAACATCTGATTTCTTAACAACCCATGTTTGGTTGTTAAGATTCACTCTTCTTTTGTAAAACCTCTTAGAACACTCACCAACTTCATATGTTGAATTTTTAAACATTTTAAATTTTTCAGTTGGTGGTTCAGTTTCATCAACAATTTTTTCTTTAAGTTTAGAAAGAACTTCCTGTTGTGTGTTGGTTGCCTTTGGACAGTTCCAGGCGATGTGACCAACTACTTTGCATCGGTAACAGGTTCTTGTCTCCTTTTTCTGATTGGCTTCATTCTTCTCATGTTTCTGTTTTTCTGCAAGAAACGTTTTGTTCGATTGCTTCCAGAATGAGCTCTTTTTCTCTTCTTCAGAATTTGCCCCTGAAACAAATACAGTTTTTGATTTAAAATCTTTAATATTTTGATTATTTTCAACATCAAAACCCAACCCCTTCTTTTTGAAATTGCTTTTATGATTCGGTTTCTTTTGATGACCTGGACCGAAACCTTTCTTCTTGTTTAAACGTTGTTGAACTCTAGAAGTATATTTAGGTTTTGAAAATCCCATTTTATCTTTTATTTCTGAAAATTTTATTTTTATCAATTTAAAAACTGTTTTAATATTTTCACATTTTTAATTGGAAATTCCTCATCAGAATATAATTTGTCTGAATCATTCAAAGTATATGCAATTTTGAATGTTTCGTCATTCAAATTATTTTTTGATATCAGAAAATCTTTATTGTAAACCCTTTTGACCGATGATTTCGAACTGTCCACTGATGAACTTGAACTCTCAGATTCAGACTTTGAATCTGACTCCTCATCCTTATCCAACACCTGATCGACCACTTTCTATATTAACTCAGACTCATGATCAGTGTCAGACGATGTGAATGTGACGTCAATGTTGTCTGGTAACTCATCAGTTGTTTCAGACTTTAGCTTTATATTGACTGCCTTTTTGACTTCTTCTGAATTTGGTTTTCTGGGAGAATAACCTTCCCAGATCGGAGGCGGACACTTGTTATAATTTGCACTTTGTTTCTTACCAGTATCTGTATCTTCCGACTTCTTATCTTGAAAGGCTTCAAAACCTGCTACTGTAGGATAAATTCTATCGATCAAGTAGTCAGAACTTGAGTAACTCATTAGCAATCGTCTGATTCTTTCATTCTCAATCTTTTCAGTCTCCAATTCCTGCTTCAACTTTGCACACTCTTCAATATAGTGATTGATGGCCTTCTGCTTATACATCATCACTGCATTCATCATTGTTAAAGCATCTTCCCTTTCTGAGTTTGTCTTTTCCAACTGGTTGACTGTTCTGTTCAACACATCATAAGATTCTTTCACGTACTTAACATCGAATAACATTTTTTCTTTCATCTTGTCTAGTTCACTATACTTCTTATCTTTCTCTTCACAATGTTTGCATGGTTCCAAACATTTCAGACAAGGTTTTGTGACCTCTACAATCTTTTCAACAATCTTTTCAGCAACTTTAACCTCTTTACTCTGTTCATTCTTCTCTTCCACCTGAACAACATTCTCACATTTTACCTCTTTCTTTTCTTTTGCTGCTCGTTTCTCCTTTAGCTTCTCCAATTTATCTGCAAAATAAAATTTGAAACTTTCAGGAGATAGATGAGTTTTACCAATGTTTATTTGTTTAATTTCTTCATCATCATCAGTGCTATCAATTGATGATTGATCAAAGACTGGTGTCTTTTATGAACTATCTTCCGAAGAAACAGACTATCCATCTTGACTTTTCTCATCATTTGCAAATACATCCATCCATTCTTTCATCAACTCTGGCTCTTGAATGATCTGTGCAACAAAAGCTCTAAACTTTGAATTACTTTCAGCCGGAATATATTTGTCCCAGCTAAATCCCTCTGGCAATCTTTATCTGGAGGCATAGTAATACAAGCTCTCTTCTTTCCATCTTCAATCGGAATAGCACGGAATGATGACGGTTGTTGAGCTACCTGATGATATATTGCTTTCCGATAATATTCATTGTTCCCGAAAGGATTCTGAGCTCCACCTGTTTCTCGATTGGTACATTCCCTCTTGAAATGTCCCTTTTTCCCTGCACCGAAAACAAGTAACTTTAGACTTGTCAAAACCTAAAGTAGAAACATTAGCATCACGTAAGTCATCTCTTCCGGTAATTTGCTTAAATTTCTCAGCTCTCCTCAACACGCTCGCTTGTCACACCCCCAAATTCCACCATGCGGAGTATCACCGCTTGGAGGCGTGACATGACCAGGATCGAGCCACCAATCATATTGAACAACGTATTTAAGTAACTAAGACCAACCACAATAAAATTGGTGACCAAAAGGAAGTTAACCAAGTTCAATTTAAACAGCGGAAGCATAAGACGTTAAACGAAAACATAAGTTCGTAGTTCATAAGTTTAAAGGCCCAAAGCATAAGCTTCATAAGATCATAAAGTTTATTTATTAAGTACGGGACATAACAGTTCGCATCCCACAACGACCACCTCCATGTGCAAGCTCCATAGCATCTAACGACCTGCAAAGCATGTAATAACGAGTCAACAACAAAGTTGAGTGAGTTCACGGTTGGTTGTCCATTTTAGAGTTGTTTCCAAAAACGTAGTTTAATCTTAATCAGCTATCCAGCCGTGGGGGATTACCCCATAGTTCAAAAACGTTTATTAGTTAACCATCCCATGTCCACCTTCCCTGGCTATCCAGCCCGGCACTCCGGCCGTGGGGACTACCCCATTATTTAAACTACCAGACTCGTTTATCATATCGACTACTAACGAAAATTAATTGTGCCCTAGCGTCGGTGTCTATCATCACCGACGTGCCATAGTCCATTAGTACACACCCGTCCGATTGGCACGGTGTGAGGTTTGTTAAACCTAATAGCGCTATTCCGTCCCAACAGGACGTGATATAAAGGGAGGGACTTCGCTGATAGAGTTCTAGTCCGGTAAGTCTAATTCCGTCCCAACAGGACGAGGAATTCTCATTCCTGAACACGTCCCAAGGACGAGGAATCCCTATTCCTGAACCCGTTCCCATTCCCACCGGGAATTACCATGCTTTGTAAAAAAGTGTGAACTCACCTCGGTTTGCTCGGTTAGATTCTCAAATATAGCTAATAGTCAAGGTCGGTCAATCACGTCCTAATATGATTACCAGTTAGTCATTTAGTGGTTTCAAATAGAGCACAAATTTCCTACACGTATCTACTACATAACATGCATTCACTTTAATAGTTCACGCTCATATAAACATTCCACCTATAGCTACTCAAGAACAAGCATACGATATTGCACATATTACTTTTACTGACATATAACATGTTAGATCATCCTCAGAAAAAATACTCGACATTTAGACACGCAAATTACTACTTATGTCATTTCAACTTAAATATCCAAAACTGGGCTGTTTTCGGGCATTTTAATAAAATAGTTAACTTATTCCAAAAATTCCCAAATTTTTACAGAATGTCTTAAACGATCCAAATATTATTGTGTAAAAATCTCGGGATCCAATTCATTACCAATATTTTACAAAAATTCATTTTCCTGACTGCAATTAGATTCATCTTTTTCTGACTGCAGTCCACGGAATAATTTATTTAAAATTCATCGAGAGTCCGATTTACGAAATTCCAGTGGGAGAATTACAAATACATCGGTGGTCATCTACAGTACAAATTTCATGATCTAACTCTACACAGAATTCAAGTTATGACAGAAAACAGAACGCATAATTTCAGCAGTAAAAATGCAGCTTGAGCTGCTGTCCAAAAACCGATCTTTAAAAATAGTAAACGAAGTCCAAAAATTATGATTCCGGTGCCATTAGAACCGTATTTCGAAATAGCCTATTATAGACTCAAGAAAATCCGTTTTTCGTTAAATATTGACCTGTTTACAGCCAACTGAAGTTGGCTGTAAAAGCTTGGACAGAAGCTGTTTTCAGCTTTTAGCTTTCTAACCTGTGTTCGATTGATTCCGTTAACATGTTTAGTGATCACAACAACATCAAACATAAATATTAACAAGCAAATCATCAGGTAATCAATAAGAATCAAAACAACTTCATATTAACATCACTTCATCACATTTCAACAACATTTCATCATTAGGTTAGCTCTATGTTCAAAACTTTGTTTATGGTTCTTTTGAGTTCTTATCTTTTTTATCTTTAAACATCATTAACCACTTAGACAACAAGTAAAAAGCAAAGATCTAAGTGCTTACCACTAGCACAAGGCTAGGGGAGTTCAAGAGGGTAAAAGTGGTGGATAAAAGAAAACGAGAGAGGTCCTTCACGTTCCGAGTGCTCCACACCCCCTAAAACACCTTTGTGCACCTTATGAAGACCTTGGATTGCTTGGATGGTGGAAGAAAATGGTGGTGTTGTGTATGGGATGTTTGGTCGTAGCCTTGTAAGAGGGATAGAGAGAGATTCTTATGTTGATGAAGATGATGAGAATGTTAGGTGACTTATAAATTTCTAAACCTTTTAACCAATGGTAGCTATGTCCACTAAGTACCAAACAAGATCCTCATAATCCCAAGGATAGATTGTATGGGGAACTAGGAAGATTTGTGAAGATTTATTCAAATCTTGTGGTGGCGGGTCCCCTTAGGGGACGGTTATGTATATGGGGGGGGGGGTTAATTGTAACTTTGTGGGTAAATAAATTAATTAGTAGGAGTTTAATGTTATGTCTAGTGTTTAGCGTGTACCGGGTATTATGTAAGGTGTTATAGTGCTCGGGGACCATAACTAGCTCAGAAAAAGTGTAACAATGTTTTAAATAATATTTTTGTGTTCCGGGTAATGTCCGGTTGTTCGGTTGGGTACCGTTCCGTTAAAGTGCTAAGTTATTCCATATAGTGTCCTATATATATCTTTTTGTAATATTTTTAATTCCCAACACACAGGAAAGCATACAGGACTATTTAGTCACTTTTCTGCACAAGACTAGTATGTTAACAAGCATATGTAAGTATAACACAGAATTCAGAAAGCAGTTAAATGATTCAGCACAGTCATCAAGCACTTTAATTATCATTAATGAATCGTACGGATACATGGAACTTTGAGGGTTGTCACATTCTCCCCTTGTTAAGTGAATTTCATCACAAAATTTAGCACGTGGTTATTGAGGAAGCTAGTTAAGTTGCGTTGGTTTCCTGGGGTGTCACATCATCCCCCCGTTGATTTGGAATTTCGTCCCGAAATTCTGCAGTAGCTTCAGCCTCAGTAGTGGTTGCACTTTTCTTAAACAGCTGGGGATACTTGAGTTTCATTTGGTCTTCTCGTTCCCAGGTATACTCTGGGCCACAACGGGAATCCCAACGGACTCGAACAAGAGGTATCCTGGTACGCTTGAGAATTTTAACATCTCGATCCGTAATCTCTACTGGTTCTTCGACGAATCGCAGCTGGTCGTCGACAGTGAGCTCCTTGAGAGGAACTATGAGGGTCTCGTCTGACAGACACTTCTTCAGATTTGACACGTGGAATACGTTGTGAACTCCGCTGAGTTCTGTCGGTAGATTCAGCCTGTAGGCCACCTTGCAAATCTTCTCAACGATTTCAAAGGGTCCAACTGTTACACCCTAATTCGTAACTGACTAAAGTCGCAGCGGAAAATCGTACCATAAAAATTTCTTTCGTTACAAACACCTTGACGCACTTAAATTCATTTTTAAGATTGATTCTTTCACAATAAATACATTTATTATACTCATTTTCAATAAGAAGCCATAACCTAGCTTCACTCAATTACGTACTCAACACTCCCGTACAATCTATCTTGTGACTCGATCCTCGATCTCCAATCCTTGGGTATCCTCATGACTGGTACTACCTGCGTTCACCACATAAAATTCACAACATTAGTACGCATTATAAACATACAAGGTTTTCACGCTTACTTCTCGTTTCGTTAACTCTTTACATCCCAGCTTTTCCATCCTGTCATACCATCCGTGGTGAGACTTCTTTGCTATTCCTGCATTTCACTTATAACTCCAGGTACACGAATAAACAACGTAAACACTTAATCATACCGAAAGACTTACATACATACCTAAACTTCATACATATCATCTCCATATATACATACGTACACACATGCATACATACCTACTTGCATACATACTCACACACATACATGCCAATCTACATGCATACGTACATATACACATATCTACATCATTAAATACGTATCTACATGTACACATACCAACATCATTACGTACACTCATGACATTATACATATTTACATACATACAATCCTACGTGCATCATACCAAACTCATACATGCCTACTCTCATACATACCATCATATATCCGCTTATTCTTGCTCACATACTTATAAACATACCCACGTAGGTACATACATGCTTTCATACATTTCTACATACGTGTATAGAGATATACAAACCTACATACATACCTATCTACATGTGCGCTTACCCTAATGGTCATAAAACATAAGTTAAATTAGTCATACGCAACTTAAAACACGTTTAAACGAGTTCCCAAGCCAAAACGGAGCAAACGAACAATTTTCGCCAAACAAGGGGGGCCTCGCGTGACGCCAAGGGCCTTGGCGTCACGCCTAGCCCCTGTTTTCGCAGAAAAGTTGCAGCTAATTGCTGCATATTCCCAGCACGATCCGGTTTCACGGAAACGAGCATAACTCTCTCGTTTTTTATCCGTTTTACCCGATTCTTTTTCCTACGCGTCCGTAATTTAATTCTCCATCTTACGGAGTTAAGATCCGACATCCGGATTAACAAAATTCCAGACTTTTAAGCCTTCGGCTTACTACCCTTTTTACCAAGAATTGACCCGTTCATAATTTTATCACATAACTTCTTTGTTTGACCTTAACTTCATATGAATTGATAACTTCAAGGTCATTTGTCATAAAAGATTCATTCCCGGATACCTTACATCTTATTCCACCCGTTTGCGCTCAAAAGCGTATTTTGACCCGTTAAGGGTATTTGCGCCTTAAAACGTTTCTGACTTACAAAACCATACTCCTCACTTTCATACTTGACCGAAACATTACACTAATCGAATAACTTGTTTCTAAACTACTTTTAAGATCGTTTGCCCAAAATACCCATCAAGGGCATTTTGGTCAACTTTAATCCCATCATTTACGACGAAAGACTACGACACATATTTGACCTCAACCATCATATTTAGTTACTTAAAACACCATATTACTTAATCGAACTAAGAAGTGATTACAGAAATCACTTACCTTATGCGTCCGTGCTCGTATCCGATTCCTTGCCTCCTCTTGACCCGTTAACATCTCATGCTTGAGCCCGTCTCGCCGTGATTCCTATACTTTCATTTCATCAAAATCACGCTCTTATTAGCATACTCATTTCTACATGTTAACAATCATATCAATCACATATCTCACACTTAACTTTCATTAGTCATTCTTAACAAACATAACTCATATAATCATATCCATATACGCTTAAATTCATGTAACTCATAATGTCATTACATTTAACGCGGATTGCTATAACGTGTATCATACGACTTCTTATAATCCTACCTTTACGACAACGAGTCAAATCATGTTTCTTATACTTAGTTGACTTTCAAAAGTCAACTATTAACCATATTTAACTATCGATTTATCATCATATACTAGTAACATCATAATCGACTATACGGACGACACTATATACATTTTATCATACACTTGATGTGCGTACCACCTTTTAAGCATAACGTACAACTAATTCATGCATAAATCTTCTAAACTCATACATAACCCATCAAAACCTACTACTAACCATCATGGATCATTCCCAAATAAACATCAAACATATCATCATCATATTTCTCCTAATTCATCTAACAAGAATTCATCATACCCACATAATATATCAATCTTTCAACAAGGCTCGGACATAGGAGGTGATTCTAGTCATCATCTTCACCCTAACTAACGGGTTTCACCTCTAATCATCAAATCAACATAAACCATACGTAACCCGTGTTCTATACGATGATTCTAACCCTTATACATGATCAATTTCATACTAACTCACGGATTTGAACATAACCCACTTCCCACATGATCACAAATCTTAGATTTAAGACATACCTTATGATCCCCTCGTGAAGGTGATCATTAATCCGTGTTCCTTCTTGAATTTGAGCCTCGATTCACCCTTCAATTTGGTGATTTAGTTGAGTTAGGGTTTGGAGCTCTTGGAGCTCCTGAACATTCGTGAACACACACGAAGTGTGTGTTAGTGTGTGTTGAACTTTCTTTTTAATAACTCAACTTCCATCTTGTTCCACTTTAACCCCTCGGGTTTGCCTTTAAAACATAACCGACACTACCTTCATCATTTAATACTTTTGACCATACCCTTAACTAGGTTAAATAGCCTAGTTATTAATTCATGACGTGTCATATAGGAACACACGACAAATATTAACATTTGGATTTTCGTCCCCGAAACCTTTCTTACCTTTATTTAACACTAGTTATCTCTTCTCTACGTCCCCTCGACTAGACCGCTAGCCCATCCCCATGACTATCCTTCATTTTTCAAGAACTCATCCCAGAGTTATTATTAATGTCACTTTCACTAAATAGTGCTTGCTGTTCATAGCAAGCGATTCATTCATCATTTTGTTTGCTTAAAACAATTCCAACTCCCCATTACTAACATTCTTTTATGTTTATTGCAATATTCATATCGTTTCCGTCGACTATACGATCTTACTTTGCAATTTATACATACTCATATATGCTTAACTCTAACTGGTACATCATAAAAATGGGTAACTATTCATTCTTGATTCATAAACTATTCAAATACCTGACTTCTTCCTAACAAATCCATACTTTCCTTTTCTTACATACATTCGTATGATCCGTTCTCAACGAATCTAATATCTTCATCTCATCTACTTAAATTACATTCTCTTCACCTACTGTATAACATTTAACTTTTGTTTTGTTACCACCACAAAACTACTATTACATAATCACACCTACGTGCTTAACTCTAACATTAACCTTACTCTACGTTTTTCTACAGTTACTTGTACCTTGCATACCTTTACGTTTCCTTTAAATCATTTCGTTCATTTCACATTACTATTGCTTTCACTTCCTGCATTACTTAGTTTAAATATATACATGTGTCATACTAGTTCATATCTATCCAACATGAGTTAAACATTTTACTAACCTCTTTTCATTCCACAAACCAACGATCCGTAACCCAGATCGATCGTCTTCCCTCGAGTACTAGCCGTAACAGGCCAGGTTTCATTCATCCGTGTAATGAACTTCCGCTCGTGCACAACCTTTCACCAATACGATTGGTTTCATCACATCAATAGTTCTAACATTATCATCAACAACATCGGCGGTTAGCATATGTCATTTAATCATTCATTACACTAGGTGATTACCCACCTATAACTCTTCTACAATTTCCTACGTACCTACTATAACGTACCACACATTCTAACTCTTACATGCAATCCTTTCATTCTATTAATCATTTCGCCAACGGAAGTACACGCTCGTACTTCCTTCCATTCATGCTTACTTGCAAAGACCTTATTACATCGTTTTAATATTTCTTGCCAAGCTTACCATTCCCGCCCATACTCAAGTTATTGTCCGGGTCACAGCCCGTCATCATTCTGACTTCTGAAAGTCAATTACTAACACATCTAACACGTAACTTATACAAAACTTAGTCTATTATACTATCACCTTTTACTTTATACTTATTTCTATGACCCGTTCGACTCAATCATGGTCAAACTGTCGACACCTTCTTATGCGGATTAATTTCATCTTTTTATATTTTTAAACCCGTCTCACGGATTCAGACGCATCATTCATGCTTTTTCATTCATTGAATCCGCCTTACGGATTCAAACATTACATTCATGCCTTTCATTACTTCTGCGTTTTGAATCCTTCTCGCGGATTCAAACATATTATCCATGCCTTTCATCCTTGAATCCGTCTCACGGATTCAAACATATCATCCATGCCTTTCATCCTTGAATCCGTCTCACGGATTCAAACATATCAACCATGCCTTTCATCCTTGAATCCGTCTCACGGATTCAAACATATCAACCAGTATGTAGCCTTTAGGTCGTGGTACATCTTATCCGAACCAGGATGTACCGAATAACGAGACTTATGTGTTTCATCCATCACAAGCTCGCGTAAGCCTCCATAAAGTGGAACCCAGATGCGTCCGTTAACATAATAGGCGCCGTCTTCCTTCTGTTCTAACCGCTGCCTCGACCCTCGCAGGGACTCAGCTCTGATGTTTTCTGCTTTCAATGCTTCAACCTGAGCATCACGAATTTGAGCGAGAAGGTTAGAGTGAATAGTAAGCTGTAACACACGTACACGCTTAGGTATAGTATCCTTTCGACTGAGGGCGTCGGCCACAACATTGGCCTTGCCCGGATGGTATTTGATAGCGCATTCGTAATCATTCAAGAGCTCGACCCATCGACGTTGTCGCATGTTTAATTCCTTTTGCTTGAATATATGCTCGAGACTCCTGTGATCGGTGTAAATGGTGCACTTGGTACCGTACAGGTAATGTCTCCATATCTTAAGTGCGAAAACAACTGCTCCCAGTTCCAAGTCGTGTGTAGTGTAGTTCCTTTCGTGAACTTTAAGTTGGCGTGATGCGTAGGCAATGACCTTGTCACGTTGCATCAACACGCAACCAAGTCCTTGGATGGAAGCGTCGCAGTAAACCACAAAATCATCTGTGCCTTCAGGCAATGAGAGGATAGGCGCGCTACAAAGTCTGTCTTTTAAGTGTTGAAATGCGGACTCCTGTGCATCACCCCAATGATAGGTGACACCCTTCTGAGTCAGTGAAGTGAGAGGTTGCGCAATCTTTGAGAAATCATTGATAAACCTTCTGTAATACCCTGCCAAACCCAAGAATTGGCGGATTTCTGTTGGTGTGCGGGGTGCAGGCCAGTTCTTGATCGAGTCGACCTTGGATGGATCAACATGAATCCCATCCTTGTTTACCACATGGCCTAGAAAGTGGACTTCGCGTAGCCAAAAGTCACATTTCGAAAACTTAGCATACAACTGCTCTCTTTTCGAAGGAGTTCCAGAATAAGCCTCAGGTGTTGCTCGTGTTCCTCCTGACTCTTGGAATAGATCAGGATGTCGTCGATGAAGACTATGACAAATTTATCCAGGTAAGGTTTGCACACTCGGTTCATGAGGTCCATGAACACTGCAGGTGCATTCGTTAATCCGAAAGGCATAACCAGAAACTCATAATGGTCGTAACGAGTTCTGAACCCTGTTTTGGAGACGTCCTCCTCTCGGACTCTCAGCTGATGGTATCCCGATCTCAAATCAATCTTAGAGTAATATCTCGACCCTTGCAACTGGTCGAACAAGTCATCAATGCGTGGAAGAGGATAACGATTCTTCACGGTCACCTTGTTGAGTTCGCGGTAGTCAATACACATTCTGAAGGTACCGTCTTTCTTCTTTATGAATAACACTGGAGCTCCCCATGGCGAAGAGCTAGGACGTATGAAACCCTTTTCCAGGAGTTCTTGTAGTTGCGTAGACAGTTCTTCGAGTTCTGATGGAGCTAGATGATATGGTGCTCGAGCTACTGGTGCTGCTCCAGATGCTAGCTCGATTTGAAACTCAACTTGGCGATGAGGCGGAAGACCAGGTAATTCCTCAGGAAATACCTCAGGAAAGTCGCGTACAATAGGTATGTCTTCTATCGTCCATTCTTCCATGGATGAATCAGAAATGAGGGCTAGAATAGTGGTGTGGCCTTTTCGCAAACACTTCTGGGCCTTAAGGAAAGAGATGATGCCTACAACAGCACCACTCTTGTCGCCACGAATTTCGAGGGGTTCTTTACCAGAACGAGGGATACGGACAATTTTCTCTTTGCAAATAATCTCCGCTTGGTGTTGAGATAACCAATCCATCCCAATAACAATGTCGAAACTACCAAGTATGATAGGAATAAGATCGATAGAGAAGGTCTGGCCAGCTAAGACGAGGTCACAACCTTTAACTATGTGTGTGGCTTCAAGACGTTTACCGTTTGCTAGTTCTACCGTGTGTTTGATGTTCAAAAGTGTTGGAGTGCTCTTAAGCATTTGGCTAACTTTTAAGGACACATAATGTAACACCCCAAATTTCGTATGACATGTCATAATGTTTAATCGCAATACTTTAGCGAAAAGAAATGGTAGACATGAAATTTTACCATTAATAAGATTTGTAGCATTTTAACAAAATCTAAAATCTTATAATTAGGCATGAAAGATTATTAAGTTAGTAAGTAATAAAGAGAAAAATGTCATGTTATAATAGTTAAGGGATTAAAATGAAAAGTGTGTAATTAAAACAAAAAAAATATATGTCAAGTATGCGTGTGTGTGGTCGATCGTGAGAAGGCCAGGAGAAAGTTCTCCATCTCAAAACCCTAAGATACTAAATTCCATCAAATTGAAAGGGGAATCAAGGATTTTTCAAATGCATGAGCCAAGAACTTCAACTATCTAAGTGTTCTTGACATCTAGTAAGTGTAATTTCATGATTTGTTAACATTTGATGAAGTGGGTTATGTATGATATATGATGTTTGTATGAAATCGAACCTAGATGTTGAATGATAGGAACAAATATGAGTTATATGATGTGCTATTTCGATTTTACTAGTAGTTGGGGCAAAACCCACTTGAGATTATGTAAGGTAGTAAAAATTTAGTAAAACTTATGGATGAATTATGTAATGTTGATGTTAAACTCAGGTTATAGAAGTGTTTTGATGAGTGATTTGATTTGAATCAGATGTAGTATGGTTACGATTGTTGATCTATTTGATGAAGTTAGGATGAATGTGTTATAAATACTTGTACATCATGCTTATTAGATTGTACGCACGCCATGTGTTCGATGAAATGTCTAAATTAATGAAATTGTGTTTTTGTATGAAAGTTTGTTAAGTTGATGAAATATGATTATGGTCAGAGTGCGTATGATTTATAAACATCATAATAGTATGACAAAGAAAATGAGAATAATGAAATTTGTCGAAAGCTAAGTATATGAAGTTGTGATGTATAGGAACAAAGAAGGAAGAAGGTGCAAGTCACTCGAAATCACAAGCATCTCAAGATCGCGGTAAGTTCATATGAACTTAATTCTTCTATTATGTAGTCTACGGATGTTATATTAGCTACATAAACCTTAGTGTTAAGATGTATGTTTGTATGTTTGCTTATAGAAGTGATTGTGGTATGTTTTATATTGGAAAAAAATGGATAAGTAATTAAAGAACATGGGATGTTTAATGACTACCCAAATGGGTCGTAAATTGTTGGGAAGGTGGAATGGAAAAGACTAGAAAATGACTTGTGGATAATGGGTCAAAATGGGGAAAGCATGTTAATGAAGGGAATGTATTAAACCATTGCGGATGGTTTGAGTAGAATATATGTTAAGTGTTTCTAAAAGAAATGTTGAAGAGCATAAATAAATTTATGCTAGAAGGATAAGAGAATGAAATGTAGTATGGTCGTTGACAAGAAGTAATAAATTTATTAATGGGTCAGATAATGGTAGTTGGGTAAAGGATTTGTTATTACATACACATGTAGAACTAATAAATGTCTTGTTGTTATGAATGATAGGTAAATTCCAGGCTTGATAGTGGCGCTTTCGGACCGAACACACAATGTCGACCTTTTTGCACGCTTCCGGTTCAAGTTGTCTATTATGAATGGGTCAAAGTTTTCATTTTGTGATATGATGTCAAACTTGGGTTTAGTATGTTAGTAAGTAGTTTGGATTTCTAAACCTTTTGTTGTAGTTTGTACAAAATAGTTATGGTGAACCTTTTATGGTCATAACTTTGTTATTTTGAAAAGTGTCGTAGTACTTAATTAAAATGATGTTAAAACAGGGGGAAAGGTCCTTAATACAAACGGGTCATGTTAAAATTTTTGTAAAATTTCATGAACTTCTATGTTAATAGTCGAATGAGAAAAATTGGGCGTTTCAAGTTGGTATCAGAGCCTAGGTTTGAGGGATTTAAGCATTAAGTGCTTGAACTCAAACTGAAAGCTCGTGAGAAGTGTGTGTTCGTTCCGCGGCGCAAGGCAAGTAAGTATTTTAAAAGTTGAAATTTTTGCATTACAAATAATTTAGGTACGGAATGTTATGGAATGGTTACGGGATGTTGTGGAAAGATGTGTGATGAATTGGATCAGTTTGGGGGTTAGAACGGGTAAAATGAAATGGGAGCTAAACATTAGGTTATATCAGATCTGGCGCCGCACACAGTTGTGTCGTTAAGTGACACAGCTGTGTGGACCGTTGATGCTTGTTGCTGAGATCAGGGTGTGTGGCAAGGCTGACACAGCTGTGTGACTTTGTACTCAGATAACCAACACAGCTGTGTCTGGGCAAAATTTCCACAAACTTCATATTTTCTTGAGTTTTCCGCAACGAATCACCAACAAGCTTTCCAAAACTACGATATTCAAATAAAACACAATTAAATGTCGATTCAATCGAATTTGTAACCAGAAATATATAAAATGGGGGATAAAAAGAATAAAAAAAAAGTGATACCAAGGTATATGGGATAAAGAATACTATGAAGTTGGTTGTCGGA
Source organism: Helianthus tuberosus (assembly GCA_030545235.1). Taxonomy (NCBI): domain Eukaryota; kingdom Viridiplantae; phylum Streptophyta; class Magnoliopsida; order Asterales; family Asteraceae; genus Helianthus; species Helianthus tuberosus. Next base: position 11,780,184 of record CM060438.1, on the reverse strand, counting down.
AACGTTGAGTTTCCAAGGAAAGTTTAAGTATGATTTAGTCGCGAGTAATTTCTTTTACGTATTAAAAAGAATGAGAGCTACGTATCACTAGCATGGTTATATGATAGAAAGGATGAATGAATGTCTAAAATAAAGAATGATACGATACGGTCGTCAATGACGAAAATGCATGAAGTATGAATGATGAATGGAATGTGTCATGATAAAATGATGTTAAAACATGATGATGGGAAATATGAAATGAAATCTAATGAATGTAATGAATGTTTTATGTAGATGGCTGATGTGGTGAATGTAAATGATGACGATGAAGCACGCCGAAATGAAATGAGAACAATGATTGTGGAAGAAGTAGAGAAAGCGATTGAAGCTAGTATTCCCCGACTAGCTCAAGAGGTGGAAGGTCAAGTATTGGGGGTAATGGATACTCTAGTAACGTCCAAGGTGGAAGAACTAAAAGAGATGATTAATGAACTACAAACAAAGAAAAGTACTCGAAGGTGCACGTACAAGGAATTCATGGCATGTAACCCCTTGCCGTACAAAGGGGAAATTGACCCGATAGCTTGTCAAAGATGGATTTCAAGCACCGAGGCAGTGTTTGTAAGAAGTAGATGTGAAGTGGAGGATCAAGTGATGTTTGCTACGGGCCTCCTACAACTCCAAGCAAAGGATTGGTGGGACGCACATTTGAAGGAATTGGGGGATGACAAAGTACAAACGTTAACATGGCAAGAGTTCAAAGAGCCATTTCTGAAATATCATAGCCCACAATCCGCAATTGATAAGATTCAAGAAGACTTCTTACGTCTTCGACAAAAGGATGAAATGATCGACGAAATAACGAATAAGTTCCTCGAGAAGGTGAAATTTTGTGGGGAGATAGCGGGGACTGAGAGGTTGAAAATCATACGTTATCATGCTATGTTAAAGGCTGAATATCGGGAGTTTGTAAATCCCTCCAAGTGTGCAACGTTGAATGAATTAATCGACTGGGCAAGAGATAGGGAGATCGAGTTAAGAAGGCAAGTGGAACGGGGAGAGAAAAGGGTGGCGGAGAAGCTTACCAACACAAACCCATCAAAAAAGGCAAAATATCAAGATCAAAACAGGAAAGGGACGACAAGTAGTGGGATTCCGACTTGCAAGACATGTGGGAAGCATCATTCGGGTGAATGTTTGTTGGGAAAGAAAGGATGCTATAAATGTGGGCAAGAGGGACATCCGTATTATAGGTGCCCCGAAAACTCAAAAGCGTGTTATAATTGTAACCAAACGGGGCACCTTAAAGCGGAATGTCCGAAACTCCAACAAGGGGCAAAGAAAGATGGAAAGAAGGATGAGTCTTCCAAGGCTCGTGGGAGGATGTTCCAGTTAACCTCGGATGAAGCTAAGACTAGCCCGGATGTGGTCTCAGGTATATTCTTGGTTAATTCTATGCCTATGAATGTATTATTTGATTCCGGGGCTAGTAGATCGTTTATGTCTAATGAATTGTTAGTTCATCCATCGTTTAAGCTTGAAAAGATGTTAGTACCCCTAGAAGTGGAAGTTGCTGATAGTAAAAGCTATTTGTTACATGATATTTGTAGAAACTGTAAGATCTTAATCGAAGATGAGGAATTTAATATAGATCTTGTCCCGATGTACATGGGGGAATTTAAAGTAGTTGTAAGAATGGATTGGCTGGCCTAAAACCATGCTAAAATTCAATGTGAAAAGAAAGTCATTCATGTAGTAACCTCGGGGGGGAAACGGGTAAGTGTTCAAGGAGATAGGGTCATCAAGTCGAAATTGTGTTCCATAATCAAAGCTGTCAAACATGTGAAGAACGGAGGTAAGGCGTATCTATCTTACGTGATTGACACTAATCAAGGTGTCCCAAAGCTTGAAGATGTGAAAGTAGTAAACGAATATCCGGATGTGTTTCCGGAAGATTTACCGGGGCTTCCGCCCGAACGGGAAGTAGAATTCAAAATAGAGCTTAACCCGGATGCAAAACCGGTAGCTAAAGCTCCTTATCGGCTGGCCCCGACCGAAATGAAAGAATTGATGACGCAACTTCAAGAGTTACTCGATAAGGGTTTCATTAAACCAAGTGTTTCACCATGGGGAACGCCCGTATTATTCGTGAAGAAGAAAGATGGTTTGATGCGAATGTGCATCGACTATCGAGAGTTGAACAAGTTGACGGTGAAGAATCGTTACCCGTTGCCCCGAATTGATGACCTATTCGACCAGTTACAAGGGGCAAGTTGGTTTTCGAAAATCGATCTGCGGTCGGGTTATCACCAACTGCGTGTACGAAACGAAGATGTGCCGAAGACTGCGTTTCGAACGCGGTACGGACATTACGAGTTTTTAGTAATGTCCTTTGGGCTAACGAACGCACCAGCTGCGTTTATGGATTTAATGAATCGGGTGTGGCAACCTATGCTTGATAAGTATGTAATCGTTTTTATTGACGATATACTAATATACTCCCGAAGTGAAGCAGAGCATGCTTCCCACCTACGTGATGTATTGGAAACGCTTCGCAAGGAAAAGTTATATGCAAAATTCTCAAAGTGTGCCTTTTGGCTTAGAGAGGTACAGTTTTTGGGTCATATAATCGATGCGGATGGTGTCCATGTGGACCCGTCCAAAGTAGATGCGGTAATGAATTGGGTACCCCCGAAGAATCCGAGCGAAATAAAAAGTTTTCTAGGCTTGGCTGGGTACTACAGAAGATTTCTCCAAGATAGCCTCGCCTATGACGAAGTTAACAAAGAAGAGTGAAAAGTTTATATGGGGCGAAGAACAAGAAAAAGCGTTTCAGACTTTGAAAGAAAAACTCTCAAATTCTCCGGTATTGACATTACCGGATGGAACGGATGATTTAGTAGTGTATACTGATGCCTCCCGCCAAGGATTAGGTGGCGTGTTAATGCAAAGGGGTAAAGTCATTGCTTATGCTTCAAGACAACTCAAGCAGCATGAAAACAATTACCCAACTCATGATCTAGAATTGGCGGCAGTCGTGTTTGCCTTGAAGATATGGAGGCACTACCTGTATGGGGTGAAATGTACTATTTACTCAGATCATAAAAGCCTCAAATATTTCTTCGAGCAGAAAGATCTTAATACGAGGCAACGAAGATGGTTGGAACTCATTAAGGATTATGATTGTGACATTCATTACCATCCTGGGAAGGCTAATGTTGTGGCGGACGCTCTAAGTCGAAAGGAGTACCCGCCCCCGATTCGGGTAAAATCTATGAAGATGGTAGTCACACCTAAACTCCTTTGTGAAATCCGAGAAGCTCAAACAAAATCTTTAAATGCTGGCGACCCAAAGAAAGAGAGGACGAAAGGATTTATTCATGAATTGGAAGAGAATGCAAATGGTATGTGTAGGTCCCTCTCGAGGATGAGATAAAACCTTTTCCTTGTTATATCAAACACACTAGCGAGTGCGGAATCCAAGCTAGCATGCAACCGAGACTTTATACGAGAACACGCACAAACACAACACACAACATTCAACGATTAACACCACTTGTATTAATGCATATGAAAGGTTCGGTTACAAGTCCAATGTTCACAGATGTATTCTGCAAACTCTCAAAGTTCTCTCGTGTGTGTGCTCTCTTCTCTCTATGTGTTCTCCCTTCACACAACACACTACATGGGTATATATACCCGACACAGCAGGTCTGGTCGAAGGATCAGACAGATTGATCGAAAGATCATCTGTCGACCAGAAAGCCATCGAAAGATTCACAAATACCTCGAAGGATGATATCCTTCGAGATATCCTTCGAGTTCATCCATCGAAGGATTATGTTTCGAACTCATCTATCGAATGTTCATCTTTCGAGCTCATCGAAGGATATAAAACAATCCTTCGATGACACATCCTTCGACACAACCAGCTTACAACATTTTTCTAACTGTTTGGTCAAGTCAAACCAGGAGGATGGTTGACTTGGTCAAACTTACATCAACCTTACATTAAAGACATCGTTTTGTATCATGACGAAATACAGACAAAGTACAGACACAAGTGCACCAACAAACTCCCCCTTGGCTGTAGCTTTGTCTCGATCTTTGTGTCTTCAAGTCTTCAAGGTCGAGTCGAACCAAGCCGAGTCGCGTCCACACAAAGTGCATCAACAAACTCCCCCTTGGACGCTACTCGTGATGGTTCGTCTTCTATGTCTTTCATGTCGGAGGATCTTCAAAGTTTTCACGCATCGTAAGCAGAAAGTGTATCAACAAACTCCCCGTTTCATGTAGAAAGTGTGTTGACAAACTCCCCCTTAGATTGAACTCTCCATTGAGTCATGCTCGTGAATCTTTTGACTTGTCAATTCTTCAGATCCTTGTGGTGTTGATGAAGGGACAGCGGCAACTCGATCATTTTATCCTTTGAGTGCCTCCACTTCGTGTCTTCATTCCAAAGCTTTTCATCGAACATGTTCTCCTCGCCTTTAGCATCTGCACATGCAAGAAAGCTAAACGCATAATGAGAACAACCGCTTGGAATATAGTTAACATTTAAACTAACGACACATATGAGATCAAATCTCAATCAAACACCAACCGACAGCAGTTTGAAAGTTTAGAAAAAATATTCATTTTAATCCTTTAACTTTCAAAACTCGTTAATTTCGACTGTTTATGAAGATGCAATTGTTTTCCAGCTTACGATCAGGATTTTGGGTAGGATAGACTCGAGTTCCAACATCGGTCGATCAAAAATAAACTAGAAGAAAAATCTTTTTGGATTTTATAAAGTTTAAAATAAAACACACCTAAAATCTTTTTGAAATTTTCATTTTTCAATGTAAAGACGGAAAACAATAAATAAATATGTACAAAGATGCATAAACAGGAAACATTAAATAAATATTTACAGACATTCTTTTTGCGAGTTTCGAGGGTAAGAGAATCATATCAGTGTACGGTCATGTCCAAAACACTCTTGTTGTTCAATTAGTTAACATTAAGATAAGCATCCTATAACAATTATCGGTATTGTTGTCCACATAAGCTCAACTTATCATTTATAATCATGGCGAGGGGATACGTTAAGGTATAATTTATACTTACCGACCGGTGTTCATCCACATCACGACACATTCCCGTATCAAGGTATGCACAAGGATTCATCTTACCGGTGAGTATACCGATTATCATCTGTTTGACCGTATATGATGTGAGATTCTCACTTATTTTGATTGAAAACAAGCCCTATGTGAAATAATCACTTATTGATGAGGAACTTGATTTTCAGATGCATGAGGGCACAGGAGCAAGTCCGTGAACAGGTCAGTACTTTCGTACAGCAGAGAGACGAACTTGACTCCCGGATGAATGTGATATTTTATCACTTATTTTGATTGAAAACAAGCCCTATGTGAAATAATCACTTATTGATGAGGAACTTGATTTTCAGATGCATGAGGGCACAGGAGCAAGTCCGTGAACAGGTCAGTACTTTCGTACAGCAGAGAGACGAACTTGACTCCCGGATGAATGTGATATTTTATCACTTATTTTGTTTGGACATGTGATTGTTGATCACTTATTGAGGTCGAATGCAGTATGAAATATGTACACGTATGTATAGTATCATGGAAGATCTAGACTTGCGTCCCCGTTATTTTTCGGTAAAAGATACAACCATGATACCCAGATGATAAGCAGCATAAAGACCGAATATCTCAGAACCTCGGCAATCTCTCAAACGAAATTTCGGTACTAAGACCATATGCCAATGAATGGTTCCCACCTGGTCTTCAGTCGGATTTAAGTTTATATCACCCTGAACACTTTAAAATGATTGTGAGCCTACCGATACATCTTATATAGAGCTGCTTATCGCTTTTCATTTAAGGTTTAAAGAGGTTTAGACAGACCACTGATGTACTATCATTTTCTCTTTTTCTCGCCAGGAAACTCATTTTTGCTTTTCTATTGTTTTTGTGTTTTTGAAATTTTTCAATGTTTTTGGATTTTCAAATTTTGAAAATTTACTCCCCCTAAAACCAACAAACTATGACAAATTTAAAAGACACAAAGGTATTTACAAAAATGATTTTCCGATGTTGGTTAACTCATGTTTTTCCTCAATGCCGTTTACCAAAATTAAGTTTTAATCAGAAATGATGTATCGAATTTTGGAAAAATCAGTTGGCATGTCGGAAAGCGGTGCGGACCATGACAACATTGTCTGGCCAAAGAGTGCTGAACGAGATAATAATTCACAAAGCAGCTTAATAATCGACAAGTAAAAGAGAGATTAGAATTTTAAAACCGTATCCTTCAACTGCAACGTGCATTGTAAGGAATCTGAGCGCTCTCCCAAACTGGATATCCACCCGGTGTGGATTTCAAAGTCGATTCTTTGTAGCTACTTAGAAATCTCTTGACAGCAACAAGATCAGAAACCTTTGGGTCCGGCTGGTCTTCCACATTTCACCAGCGAAGGTTTTAGTCTTTCTCTTTCAGAAGTAGTGTGCGGTTGTTCAATCCATGCCAAGGCATCCGCACACCTGGTTGGTTTGTTCAACAAACACATTTTCTTCAATCACACCACAAAGAAATGTCCACTGCACGTTCATCTTGTAGATTGTTGAACTTCAGACGTGCTGTAGGTGCGTACATTTTGATTTGAATCTTTCCTGAGGACCCGATCAAAAACCATGAACATTCACATTTTGAAATGATTTTCATTTTGTCGAAGCTTTTCAATCTCTTTCAACAGACATTTCTGTTTCCCTTTACTTTTTCTCTCCATCAAAGGCAGCAATTTCTTCTGTTGCCTATTTTGTGCAAGGATGCTCCACTACCAACAATCTTACGACTATCGAAAGTTCCTCCTGGAATATCCTACACACTCACTCAAAAATTAGTTGGAGAGAGGGACCCAAGCCTTTGTGGACTTGGGTCGTCCTTGATCATCAAGAAAAGTGATCTCAATCACTTGATGATTAGGAAAAAGAACCTGTGGTGCTCCCCCTGACTGAATTACCTGTTTTTGTTTCCAAGCTGTTTGTCCTTTACCAGTATTTGTATTTACTGGTTTTACAGTTTTAGGTTTTGCTTGAACAGGTTTTTCTTCTTTGACCTCTGATTTTAAGGCCTTTTCAATTACCTTTTGATTCTTTTGTTTTAACTTCTTTTCCTTTTCTTTCAAGACACGTGGGTCTTGTTTCGGGGAAAATGATCATTTTTGGTAATTGGTTTCTTGGGGAGCACTCGTTTTTGCCTTCAACTTTTGCAGGTATGGGCAGTATCTTACAATATGCCCAATTGTGCCACACTCAAAACACATTCTCCGCTCTACAAACTTCGGAGCAACATGTTGATGATCAGACGGAGAACCAGACAATGAACTTTGTGATCTAGACGTGCTTGGACCTAAATCACATCCGTTGGTGTGTTGGGTGTAATTATTCTGATCATTTCGTTTTAAAATTCTAACTTGTTTTATAAAATCAATGTTAGATTTATCCTGAAATGTTTCAAGTTTATCTGAACCCGTGGATCCAACAAAGTTCACTATCGGTTCTCTTTTCTTAACAGGAGCTCTTTTGTTTTGCACCCATTGTTGTTGAACCTTAGGTGCTTGAACATTTCTGTTCTGAGCCTTCTTTCCCTGTACCTTACTCTTTCCGGAGTTGACTTGTTGTTTTCGCTCAACTGGTGGTTTTTGGTTTCCGTATTGTTTTCTAATTTGTTCACACGGAATTGGATCACATTGAGTGACCGTAACTTCACCATTTTTGTTTCCCAAAAACTTATCAGTGCACCCTTCAAAAATTTGCTCAATTAAATCTTGATTTACATTTTTAATTGGAAAATCTTTGTTAGAGTAGATTTTGTTATCTCCTTTGAGCGTGTACAACAAGTTATTCTCTTCACTGATAGAAACAAGGGACTCCATTGCTTTTGACATTTCAGTCTTACTCGGTTTCACTGGTGGATCACACAGGATGTGGTTCTCAATTGGAATATCTGTTGTAACCGAGTTAGACTGTTGTTTCACAATTTCTTCAGCTTCATCATCCGAAGAATCAGCATCCTCAACAATGGGAGGACTCTGTTCCTTAACACACGATGAATCTGTCTCATTCTCAGATGCAGATTCTGATTGACCCGAGGATGATGTACCAGTTGTGAACCCAAGGCCTGCTGCAAAGTCATCTAGACCGAGCGGCACAGTAGGTTCAAAACGGGGCATATCCTCGTCATCAGGCAATTTGGAGTAATTGTGATTCATTGGGGGAGGACATGATTTGAATCCAATACATGGTTTATCCCCCTTTTTCTTTCTCTCTTGAACGTCAATGATGTGATCCAATACAAAGCGGGAATTGGAATAGCTTTCCAGTTTCTGCTTAATTGTTTCACATTCACATCGAGCCGTTGTCAATTCTACCATTTTCTTTTCAATTGTGTCAATAAGATTATTGTTAGCATGTTGTTTTCGCAAAACAGCCTTTTGTAATTCTGAAACATCATGTTTTAATTACGCAATTGTTGCTTTAAATTCCTTTTCATTTCTGGTTAAAAACAAGTTAGCTTCAGTTGCTTTAGAAAGATCTACAATCAATTCTTGATTGTGTTTGTTCGTGATTTCATATTTCTCTTGCAAAGCCTCGTGTTTGCTTTGCAATTCACAACACTCATCATTCATCGAAGCATGTTTGTCTTGCAAGTCAAACAAACTAGCTTGTAAAGCATCATGTTTGCCTTGCAACTCAGACATGTTTGCCTCTAAATCAGCATTTTTAACACGCAACCTATCACAGCTATCACAACTATCTACAGTGGGTTCATCGACACATACCTGACCTGATGAACTGTCGACATTAGCCATAAAGGCTGAATGGAGAGAAGACGAAGAGTAAGCAGCTTGATCCATCAAATTAGATCTTCTTTCAGTTCCTGCTGCAGCTTCTTTCAAAAGCTCATCAATATCTGCATCGACTGACGCACTAGATGTCTCATCCACATGATCATTTCCTGAAGTAGAGGCTTCTTCATCTGAGCTTCCACTATAACCAGAACTGTCTTCATCTTCAGAAGATGCAACACCATTGGTGGAAGATTCTCCACCACTGGCGTGCTTTAAATCCTTTACGACTTCAGCAAAACATGTTGTTCCACCATTTCCTCCTTCTCCAAGCTGAAGCGACCAATCACAACCCTTATCTATTTGAACCACCAGCCCCCGGTTGACATTTGATGACCCTGCTTGGCCTTGGTTGTTGACGGGTATCAACGTACGAACATTGTTCCCGTTCGGGTTCTACTGGTTGCCTTGATTTCTGAACGGATTTTGATTTCCATGCTGAGCTGGTCTTGTGCATTCCCTTTTGAAATGACCCCGTTCGCCACAGTTAAAGCACTTGACAGCTTGCTTGTCGAACCCATACTTGGTGTCTTTCTTGTTTTCCAAGTTGGTTCTCCCCGTCCTTTCCATAAACTCCTTTGCTCTTCGAATTGCACTAGCAAGAGCCCATTTGATATCCATCATTTCAAACTCTTCTTTATCCACTTGCTGATAATCTTCATTGGTTAGATTGATATTCCCAATCTGACCTGCAACTAATCCACAATAAGCACTAACCAAGGTATTCAACATCTCCATATGCTCCTTGGCTACTTCGACACTGACTTTGGAAAAGTTGGAAGTGTCTAATCTGACTGTGTTAGGATTGGAAGTGGCTTGAAAGTTTGAAGAGCTTCCATAAAACCCTTGTTGTTACGGTTGTTGCTGCTGAGCTGTCGGTTGCACATTCGGTCCTGAAAACATCGTATAAGCTGAAGGATCAAACTGATCTGTTGTTGAAGGTCCGGTGTTAGAGACGAAGGCTGTTTGAAGCTTTGCGTGTTGAGAAGCTGGTTTTTCTCCACTGATACCTCCTGCAATCCCAAAGTACATTTCTGGATTTTGAGGAGTTTGTGTTCTTTTTGCTTTAAGCTTTTCTTCTACATCCTTATTCTCCAATCTTTGAATTAATTCATAAACGGTGATTGTGTCTAGAACACCATTTTCTTTGAGAATTTCAAGATAACTGCTCCACTTTGCTGGTAAGCTATCAGCGAATCTTTTCACCAATTCTTGTGGAGTGGCAGTGACTTTAAAAGCAAACATCTCGCTCAACAAGTGATGGAACCTTGTAGATAACTCTGCCAAAGTCTCATTCTCCAAACACGTGAATCCTTCAAACTCTTTCTTCAGTAATTCTTGCTTGATCTTTCTAGATTGAGCATTTCCTTCACAACGTAACGTGAGCATATCCCACAAGCTTTTAGTAGTCGTGCAGTAAACGAACTGGTGATAAATGTCTTTGTGAAGAGCTTGTGTGAGAATCATGAATGCTTTCTTTTCTAACTCAAACTTCTTCTTATCTTCTTCAGACAAAGTGCTGTAAGTTTGTGGATTAGATCCTGCAACTTCCAACTCATTTTCAAAAGCTGTGAAGAAGCACATCCATAGATCTTGACCTTGTCCCTGAACATAAGTTCTCAGCCTTTCTTTCCACCATCCCCAATCATTGATGTGATTTAACTTTGGCGGTTTTGTGCTTGTACCAGTTTCACTGTCGTTCTGCATCATAGATTGAATGCTGTTGCTTTGATTTGTGACCAAAGCCCATTGATTTGCAGTTATCATTGCAGCTTGAGGAGGGGCAATAGCTCGCATCCATGCAGTTTTGTCGAAATCTGACGTAGATTGCGTAGATTGCATAGCTGATGATTGTGGAGTCGAAGTTATTTGAGTCCACGCGGTTGGATCCCACTGACCGTTTGTTCCCATTTTATGAAAATTAATATATTAAGTGAAAATTGATTTAAAATTTGAAAAATAAGTTTTCTCCTTTTAAAAATTTAATTTTCACAAACTATGTTAAAATCTCGAAGGATAACAACCAGCCGAAGGATCAAGAATCGAAAGACCTGAAAAGCACAACCTGTTAAACTTAAACAAACAAGGATCGAAAGATCAACAATTGTTCGAAAGAAAGACACTTGTTCGAAGGATCAACACTTGTTCGAAGGATCAACAGTGTTCGAAAGATCACTGTTGAATTTCGAACAATGACTTCGAAAGATTCACCAAGACGAAGGATCCTTATCTTTCGAAATGTAACAGTAGCTCGAACAATATATCCTTCGAAAATATTCCTTGGCTCGAAAGATAAGTCTCACACTTCGAAGGATGCTCGAAGGATGACTATCTGTCGAACCTCCTTTGGTCGAAAGATGATCTTCCGATTTCGAAGGATATCCTTCGATCTTACTGACACGGTTGACAAAGGACTGATAGGTTGGTGAAAAAGTTGACGGGTTGGTAGAAACTTTCGGCAGAAAGTATGTTCAGACCATATCTTTCAGGTCTGAATATGCAGACTTTCACCAACCAGGTAAGGATCCCAATATTTTAATCAAAACAACTTCCAACACAAACAAACACTTTGTAATTTAAAATATTTAAGATCAAAAGTGTAGTTTATCAAGAACACTATGAATATACCAAGAACACTTCCCAGAAAAACAAGAATTTCGGTGAACCGAAACTCTCCAAACACACGATTTTGCTAAAATGTTTAACAAAAAAACCAACAACTAACATGTAATCATGAAGAATAACAAGGTTTTTAACAAAACACCAAGCAAAACAACAAGATTTTCCAGAAAATAGTGAACTTTTTTAAACCCGAAAAACAGTCCGAAAACTCTCGGTTTTAACAAGGAGAAGAGCCAAGGCTCTGATACCACTTGTATTAATGCGTATGAAAGGTTCGGTTACAAGTCCAATGTTCACAGATGTATTCTGCAAACTCTCAAAGTTCTCTCGTGTGTGTGCTCTCTTCTCTCTATGTGTTCTCCCTTCACACAACACACTACATGGGTATATATACCCGACACAGCAGGTCTGGTCGAAGGATCAGACAGATTGATCGAAAGATCATCTGTCGACCAGAAAGCCATCGAAAGATTCACAAATACCTCGAAGGATGATATCCTTCGAGTTCATCCATCGAAGGATTATGTTTCGAACTCATCTATCGAATGTTCATCTTTCGAGCTCATCGAAGGATATAAAACAATCCTTCGATGACACATCCTTCGACACAACCAGCTTACAACATTTTTCTAACTGTTTGGTCAAGTCAAACCAGGAGGATGGTTGACTTGGTCAAACTTACATCAACCTTACATTAAAGACATCGTTTTGTATCATGACGAAATACAGACAAAGTACAGACACAAGTGCACCAACAAACTCCCCCTTGGCTGTAGCTTTGTCTCGATCTTTGTGTCTTCAAGTCTTCAAGGCCGAGTCGAACCAAGCCGAGTCGCGTCCACACAAAGTGCATCAACAGTATGAAAACGAGGTATGGCCGAATTTGGATACCTCGGGAATGTGATGTGAAAGAATTACTATTGAATGAAGCTCACAAGTCTCGGTACTCCGTTCATCCGGGAGCTACAAAGATGTATCGAGACTTGAGGATGAATTATTGATGGCCTGGAATGAAAAGAGACATTGTCAAGTATGTTGCTAAGTGTTTGACATGTTCTCAAGTAAAAGCCGAGCACCAAAGGCCGTATGGAAAGTTGCAACCCTTGAAGATCCCTGTGTGGAAGTGGGAACATGTAACGATGGATTTGGTGACTAAGCTTCCCAAGACAAGAAAAGGGCATGATGCAATATGGGTGGTCGTTGATCGACTGACCAAAAGCGCACATTTCTTACCTATCCGGGAAGCTTATAATTCAGAAAAGATGGCGGAAGTTTATATGAACGAGATTATATCCCGACATGGGGTTCCGGTGTCTACAGTATCCGATCGGGACACCCGGTTCACATCTCATTACTGGAGGAAGTTTCATGAAGAATTGGGGACCCAGTTACATATTAGCACCGCCTACCATCCTCAAACCGATGGTCAATCGGAACGAACTATACAAACATTAGTTGATATGTTAAGGGCGTGTGTCATGGATTTTGGGGGAAGCTGGGATGATCATCTACCCTTGGTAGAGTTTTCATATAATAATAGTTATCATAACAGCATAAAAATGGCCCCCTACGAGATGCTGTATGGAAGGAAATGTAGGACTCCGGTTTGTTGGGGGGAAGTGGGTCAACGAGAACTCGCGTCAAAAGAAGTAGTAGCCAAGACGAATGAAAAGATTGATATGGTTAGATCAAGGATAAAAGCAGCGCAAGATAGACAAAAGTCTTATGCGGATCGACGAAGGCGACCAATTGAGTTTCAAGTGGGAGATCATGTGTTACTAAAGGTCTCTCCATGGAAAGGGATAATCCGTTTTCGTAAACGTGGGAAGCTAGGTCCTCGATACATCGGGCCATTCAAAATACTCGCCCGGGTCGGGGCGGTGGCGTACCAGTTAGAATTACCACCCGCGTTGGATGGAATTCATAACACTTTTCACGTATCGCAATTACGGAAGTGCCTAGCGGATGAGACGGCATACGTGCCTATGGAGGATATTGAAGTGGACGAGAAGTTGAATTATGTTGAAAAGCCCGTCGCAATAAAAGATTTTAAAGTGAAGCAACTCCGCAACAAATTCGTTCAACAAGTGTTGGTTCAATGGCAACACCGGAAGGGATCGGATCTCACGTGGGAAGCGGAGGATGATATGCGAAAGCAATACCCAGAGTTATTCGGTATGTATTTTGGTTTCGGGGACGAAACCTTTTTAAGGGGGGTAGACTTGTAACACCCCAAATTTCGTATGACATGTCATAATGTTTAATCGCAATACTTTAGCGAAAAGAAATGGTAGACATGAAATTTTACCATTAATAAGATTTGTAGCATTTTAACAAAATCTAAAATCTTATAATTAGGCATGAAAGATTATTAAGTTAGTAAGTAATAAAGAGAAAAATGTCATGTTATAATAGTTAAGGGATTAAAATGAAAAGTGGGTAATTAAAACAAAAAAAAAATATGTCAAGTATGCGTGTGTGTGGTCGATCGTGAGAAGGCCAGGAGAAAGTTCTCCATCTCAAAACCCTAAGATACTAAATTCCATCAAATTGAAAGGGGAATCAAGGATTTTTCAAATGCATGAGCCAAGAACTTCAACTATCTAAGTGTTCTTGACATCTAGTAAGTGTAATTTCATGATTTGTTAACATTTGATGAAGTGGGTTATGTATGATATATGATGTTTGTATGAAATCGAACCTAGATGTTGAATGATAGGAACAAATATGAGTTATATGATGTGCTATTTCGATTTTACTAGTAGTTGGGGCAAAACCCACTTGAGATTATGTAAGGTAGTAAAAATTTAGTAAAAGTTATGGATGAATTATGTAATGTTGATGTTAAACTCAGGTTATAGAAGTGTTTTGATGAGTGATTTGATTTGAATCAGATGTAGTATGGTTACGATTGTTGATCTATTTGATGAAGTTAGGATGAATGTGTTATAAATACTTGTACATCATGCTTATTAGATTGTACGCACGCCATGTGTTCGATGAAATGTCTAAATTAATGAAATTGTGTTTTTGTATGAAAGTTTGTTAAGTTGATGGAATATGATTATGGTCGGAGTGCGTATGATTTATAAACATCATAATAGTATGACAAAGAAAATGAGAATAATGAAATTTGTCGAAAGCTAAGTATATGAAGTTGTGATGTATAGGAACAAAGAAGGAAGAAGGTGCAAGTCACTCGAAATCACAAGCATCTCAAGATCGCGGTAAGTTCATATGAACTTAATTCTTCTATTATGTAGTCTACGGATGTTATATTAGCTACATAAACCTTAGTGTTAAGATGTATGTTTGTATGTTTGCTTATAGATGTGATTGTGGTATGTTTTATATTGGAAAAAAATGGATAAGTAATTAAAGAACATGGGATGTTTAATGACTACCCAAATGGGTCGTAAATTGTTGGGAAGGTGGAATGGAAAAGACTAGAAAATGACTTGTGGATAATGGGTCAAAATGGCGAAAGCATGTTAATGAAGGGAATGTATTAAACCATTGCGGATGGTTTGAGTAGAATATATGTTAAGTGTTTTTAAAAGAAATGTTGAAGAGCATAAATAAATTTATGCTAGAAGGATAAGAGAATGAAATGTAGTATGGTCGTTGACAAGAAGTAATAAATTTATTAATGGGTCAGATAATGGTAGTTGGGTAAAGGATTTGTTATTACATACACATGTAGAACTAATAAATGTCTTGTTGTTATGAATGATAGGTAAATTCCAGGCTTGATAGTGGCGCTTTCGAACCGAACACACAATGTCGACCTTTTTGCACGCTTCCGGTTCAAGTTGTCTATTATGAATGGGTCAAAGTTTTCATTTTGTGATATGATGTCAAACTTGGGTTTAGTATGTTAGTAAGTAGTTTGGATTTCTAAACCTTTTGTTGTAGTTTGTACAAAATAGTTATGGTGAACCTTTTATGGTCATAACTTTGTTATTTTGAAAAGTGTCGTAGTACTTAATTAAAATGATGTTAAAACAGGGGGAAAGGTCCTTAATACAAACGGGTCATGTCAAAATTTTTGTAAAATTTCATGAACTTCTATGTTAATAGTCGAATGAGAAAAATTGGGCGTTTCACATAACTAGCATCGGCACCCGAATGAAATAAAACAGTAACAAAGAAATCATCTAGAAGAGACTTGCCCATCACCACGTTGGGATCGTCCCTTGCATCAGCCTGACCAATCACGAAGGTACGGCCTCGGGCGCCATTGCCATTATTGTTACTCCCGTTTTTGTCTCCATTATTGCCTCCATTGTTGTTCTCATTTCCTTGGTTGTTGTTCTGATTCTGATTTCGATTCAGCTGTGGACAGTGCCTCTTGAAGTGACCCTCAGCACCGCACTGGAAGCATCCCTTATTACCCTGCTGGTGTTGCTGTTGGTTCTGGGGAGCTTGTGGCTGCTGTTGTCGATTCTGATTCGCAGGACGTGAGCTCCGGCAAACTTTGGCTTCATGTCCAAACTTGTTACATCTCTGACAACGTCCCTTGTTGCACGGCCCGCTGTGGTGCAGACTGCATCGATTGCACTTAGGGTGATTTCCCCTGTCTCTACCCTGACCTTGATTTCCAGAAGGCTGCTAACCGGGGTTCCTGTGTTCATCTGTCTTTCGCTGCTGGGACTGAGACTGAACTGGAGTAGAACCCTTGCCCGAATTTCCATCCCACTTGCGCTTGTTATCACTGGGAGCATCAGTAGTAGTAGCGCTAATACGCTTGGGCAACTTGCCCTCTTCCACCGCCTGATCGGTGAGCTGGTGTGCCAAACGAACGACTTGCTGGATTGTGGGAAGGTTGGCCGCACTTACAGACCCTTGGATTTCAGGGACTAAGCCTCTGAGGTATAGCTTGATTCGCCTAGATATGGGTTGTGACATGTTAGGACATAAGGCAGACAAGTCGTTGGACCTCTTTATGTATGCCTCAATCTCTGATCCTTCCATATTCAACCGATAATACTCTATTTCAAGTTCCAGAATGTCGTCCAGGTGGCAGAATTCTTCCTTAATCCACTCCTTGAAGTCGCTCCAGAGGGTGGCATTCGCGTCTGCCAACCCGAGCATCCGAACTTGTGCGTTCCACCAAGAATACGCTTTCCCCTGCAACATGCCAGTAGCGTACTCTACTCGTTTGCTGGCAGGGCTTTCACTCTCTTTGAATGTATATTCGATTCTCCGGATCCAGTGTAGAAGGCCGATTGCCCCTTCAGTGCCGTCGAAAGTGGGAGGTTTGCATTCCAGGAACGCCTTGAAGGTGCCCATGCGTGTTTGAGGGTGCGCGGGTTGACTCCCTGCTTGGGCTGCTAAGGCTTCAGCAATCCGCTCGTTAATCAAATCCGTCAGCTGTCCCTGGGTTAAGTTGAGATGCCCCCTCATGATCTTCACATCGAGAGAAACACAGGTAAGAAAGGTGTCGCAGCGTGCGTAAGTGTGGGATGACAGAAGAGAGTAAGCATACAAGGTTCAAATATTAGTTATCACGTTAACTAATGCATACCATGAATAATGTACCATGTAACTAACAAGTAGGTAATATAAACATAAACCATATCACCTAGGATGTTGAGTCTTGCACGTGGAGCGAAGCATCGTTGTGGATCGTTGAGCACTGTATAGGTTATAGTCTGGTTTTATCAAAAAGCTTTTTCCCCTTTTTAAAACCAAGTTCACTATAACCAATGGCTCTGATACTAATCTGTCACACCCCCAAATTCCACCATGCGGAGTATCACCGCTTGGAGGCGTGATATGACCAGGATCGAGCCACCATTCATATTAAACAACGTATTTAAGTAACTAAGACCAACCACAATAAAATTGGTGACCAAAAGGAAGTTAACCAAGTTCAATTTAAACAGCGGAAGCATAAGACGTTAAACCAAAACATAAGTTCGTAGTTCATAAGTTTAAAGGCCCAAAGCATAAGCTTCATAAGATCATAAAGTTTATTTATTAAGTACGGGACATAACAGTTCACATCCCACAACGACCACCTCCATGTGCAAGCTCCATAGCATCTAACGACCTGCAAAGCATGTAATAACGAGTCAACAACAAAGTTGAGTGAGTTCACGGTTGGTTGTCCATTTTAGAGTTGTTTCCAACAACGTAGTTTAATCTTAATTAGTTATCCAGCCGTGGGGGATTACCCCATAGTTCGAAAACGTTTATTAGTTAACCATCCCATGTCCACCTTCCCTAGCTATCTAGCCCGGCACTCCGGCCGTGGGGACTACCCCATTATTTAAACTACCAGACTCGTTTATCATATCGACTACTAACGAAAATTAATTGTGCCCTAGCGTCGATGTCTATCATCACCGACGTGCCATAGTCCATTAGTACACACCCGTCCGATTGGCACGGTGTGAGGTTTGTTAAACCTAATAGCGCTATTAACTAATGACCCACTCGCCATAGCCTCGGCGATTAAGTCGATATAAAGGGAGGGACTTCGCTGATAGAGTTCTAGTCCGGTAAGTCTAATTCCGTCCCAACAGGACGAGGAATTCTCATTCCTGAACACGTCCCAAGGACGAGGAATCCCTATTCCTGAACCCGTTCCCATTCCCACCGGGAATTACCATGCTTTGTAGAAAAGTGTGAACTCACCTCGGTTTGCTCGGTTAGATTCTCAAATATAGCTAACAGTCAAGGTCGGTCAATCACGTCCTAATATGATTACCAGTTAGTCATTTAGTGGTTTCAAATAGAGCACAAAGTTCCTACACGTATCTACTACATAACATGCATTCACTTTAATAGTTCACGCTCATATAAACATTCCACCTATAGCTACTCAAGAACAAGCATACGATATTGCACATATTACTTTTACTGACATATAACATGTTAGATCATCCTCAGATAATATACTCGACATTTAGACACGCAAATTACTACTTATGTCATTTCAACTTAAATATCCAAAACTGGGCTGTTTTTGGGCATTTTAATAAAATATTTAACTTATTCCAAAAATTCCCAAATTTTTACAGAATGTCTTAAACGATCCAAATATTATTTTGTAAAAATCTCGGGATCCAATTCATTACCAATATTTTATAAAAATTCATTTTCCGGACTGCAATCAGATTCATCTTTTTCTGACTGCAGTCCATGGAATAATTTATTTAAAATTCATCGAGAGTCCGATTTACGAAATTCCAGTGGGAGAATTACAAATACATCGGTGGTCGTCTACAGTACAAATTTCATGATCTAACTCTACACAGAATTCAAGTTATGATGGAAAACAGAACGCATAATTTCAACAGTAAAAATGCAGCTTGAGCTGCTGTCCAAAAACCGATCTTTAAAAATAGTAAACGAAGTCCAAAAATTATGATTTCATTGCCATTAGAACCGTATTTCGAAATAGCCTATTATAGACTCAAGAAAATCCGTTTTTCGTTAAATATTGACCTGTTTACAGCCAACTGAAGTTGGCTGTAAAAGCTTGGACAAAAGCTTTTTTCAGCTTTTAGCTTTCTAACTTGTGTTCGATTGATTCCATTAACATGTTTAGTGATCACAACAACATCAAACATCAATATTAACAAGCAAATCATCAGGTAATCAACAAGAATCAAAACAACTTCATATTAACATCACTTCATCACATTTCAACAACATTTCATCATTAGGTTAGCTCTATGTTCAAAACTTTGTTTATGGTTCTTTAGAGTTCTTATCTTTTTTATCTTTAAACATCATTAACCACTTAGACAACAAGTAAAAAGCAAAGATCTAAGTGCTTACCACTAGCACAAGGCTAGGGGAGTTCAAGAGGGTAAAAGTGGTGGATAAAAGAAAACGAGAGAGGTCCTTCATGTTCCGAGTGCTCCACACCCCCTAAAACACCTTTGTGCACCTTGTGAAGACCTTGGATTGCTTGGATGGTGGAAGAAAATGGTGGTGTTGTGTATGGGATGTTTGGCCGTAGCCTTGTAAGAGGGATAGAGAGAGATTCTTATGTTGATGAAGATGATGAGAATGTTAGGTGACTTATAAATTTCTAAACCTTTTAACCAATGGTAGCTATGTCCACTAAGTACCAAACAAGATCCTCATAATCCCAAGGATAGATTGTATGGGGAACTAGGAAGATTTGTGAAGATTTATTCAAATCTTGTGGTGGCGGGTCCCCTTAGGGGACGGTTATGTATATGGGGGGGGGGGGTAATTGTAACTTTGTGGGTAAATAAATTAATTAGTGGGAGTTTAATGTTATGTCTAGTGTTTAGCGTGTACCGGGTATTATGTAAGGTGTTATAGTGCTCGGGGACCATAACTAGCTCAGAAAAAGTGTAACAATGTTTTAAATAATATTTTTGTGTTCAGGGTAATGTCCGGTTGTTCGGTTGGGTACCGTTCCGTTAAAGTGCTAAGTTATTCCATATAGTGTCCTATATATATCTTTTTGTAATATTTTTAATTCCCAACACACAGGAAAGCATACAGGACTATTTAGTAACTTTTTTGCACAAGACTAGTATGTTAACAAGCATATGTAAGTATAACACAGAATTCAGAAAGCAGTTAAATGATTCAGCACAGTCATCAAGCACTTTAATTATCATTAATGAATCGTACGGATACATGGAACTTTGAGGGTTGTCACATCGCTAAACACCACTTAATATCCATTAGCTCCATTTCCTCAGCATCAATCTGATCGTAATCCTCTTTTGTTAACATAGGATTTCCGATTCTTCCCGCAACCAAACTCTCATATGATTCTAACACGGTAACTAGTAATGCCACAAGGCCGGTTTTGGGCCTGTGCGAGAGGTGCCAACGCACAGGGCCCAAAACATCTAGGGGCCCAAAGTTGTTTTAAAACAAGTATTATATATTTTATATATAGAATTTTTGTAGTTTAAAATACACAAACTCAACTTTAGCTCATGTGGTGAGGAAATTGTCTGAGAGTCGTCAGCTCCAGGTTCGAATCCCATTATTCTTATTTTGACTTTTTCATATTCTTTTTTTGTTTGGGCCTTTGGGCCTCAATGGGTTAATTTCAGCTTGATCTGCTGTTGTCATTTTGACTTCTCCACTCACACAAATTGCAACTTTTGCAAGCTTGTTTTTTTATTTAATTTCTGATTTTAACATCCAAATTTAGACGTCCATAAATTTGCAATTCTTTCATTTTTTTTTTCTTCCCATTTAACTTTTTATAGAACAAAGGTTCGAATCCCATTATTCTTATTTTGGCTTTTTCATATTCTTTTTTTGTTTGGGCCTTTGGGCCTCAATGGGCTAATTTCAGCTTGATCTGCTGTTGTCATTTTGACTTCTCCACTCACACAAATTGCAACTTTTGCAAGCTTGTTTTTTTATTTAATTTCTGATTTTAACATCCAAATTTAGACGTCCATAAATTTGCAATTCTTTCATTTTTTTTTCTTCCCATTTAACTTTTTATAGAACAAACTTTACATGTTTTCTTGTTTATTTTTTTTAGGTTATTTATTTCTTATATAACCATTTACAAAATAAACTTAGAAAAACTCAATATTTAGTTCTATTAATTTTATTTGTATGAAAATGTTCGTATTTTCAAACTAATTTGGATATGTTTATACATATTACACTTCTTTTTGTTACACTACTTTTGTTTTGTTTATTTTTCTTTAACAATTATCGTTGTCTTGTGGTTTTTTGATATATGATTGACGAGTTTATATTATAGGGAGGGGCCCAATTTTTTTGTCTCGCACGAGGCCCAAAAGTTTTTTATCATTCTCGGGGACGGCCCTGTAATGCCATGTGACCTTTAGCGACTTCTTCAGAGAAATTCTGACCGTTCTGAAGATGCAACGCAATGTTGCATTGTAGCACATGACCATTACCATTGTTTGAGGTTTGAGACTGATAATTTGAAGTTGAAACATTAGGATTAACACTCGGATATGAAGAAAATCCACTGTTGTTGATTGAGCTTTGATTGAGTGATCCGGATGAGTTTTCTGCGCTGAAAGCGGTTTGGATCTTCAGACTTGCTTCAACATTTTGAAAATTACCTTTGAAATACATCTTGATATCTTGTTGACCACTTGAATTGTTCATTCTAGCAATCTTTTGTTGTTCAAGATCTTATCCTTCAAGTTTTTCAATGAATTGAGCAATTGTCAATCTATCATACTCTCCGGTATTCTTCAAAATCATAAGATATGTACCCCATTCTTTTTGAGGTAAAGCATCGACTAATTTTTCAACCCATACCTCTCGGTCTTTAGTGATATCCAACCGACTCATTGAACGTACTGAGTGACAATATCTCTCAATGAGAGTCTTTGTAGTTTCACCCGGCAAACTTGAAAACAATTCAAATTCTTTCTTTAAAAGTGACTTTTTATTCTTGATCATCTCCGTACTTCCTTCAAATTTTGTACGAAGTGCTTTCCAAATCGAACGTGCACTATCATCATGTTGAAGTAATATAAAAATGTCTTCTTTCACAGCTTGTTGAAGTAAACTGATCATCATTTTTTCTGCCTTGTACATTTCTCTCTCTTTTTCCGTAAATTCAGAAATATTCTTTATAACTCCCACATTATTACGAGGTCGAACGTACTTAGTTTCAATACACTCCCAAGACCTTAGATGATTTGCTTGAACCCAATTCTCAAGCGATGACCTGTCAACCAGACCGTACTATCTGAAACATAATTTTCAAGCGATTTGATCAATTTTATCAAGTTTTAGGTTGAATTAGGTCCTGATTTGTTCACGGATTGTTCAAAACAGTGTTTTACGTGTTATATCACGAAATCAGATCATTTTAACCGTAAAAACTCAGTAAATTTGATGAAAAAGTGTAGAAATTGAGTAGAAGTGAGTAGAAATAAGATTTTATCGGTGAAAACAAGCTGAAATGGTAGTAAACTCTTCCTCTTGAGCTCTGATACCACTTGTAGGATCGGGGAATCAAAACGAGTCGATCAGAAGAGTTCTAGACCAAATCAGAGGCGGAATTCAGTGATTTGATCTTCATTCAACTTGATATGCACTTAGAAGTAGATTATATGTCGTTTGTATTGATTTCACAACGTTACACGAGCTGGCGACACTTCGGCAGAGCTTCGCTACCGGAATCAGAAAGTTACAAATGAAGAACCAAGACCCTCTATTTATAGGAGAAGCCAGGTCGCACCAAACAACCTCACACGACCTGGTCCAGGTCGCACGACCTGGCCAGGTCACACGAACTGGTCACCTCACACGAGGTGGCTGGTTCAAACCTGTTTCCCGTTTTCTTGAACAACGTGTCTTGGTCTATCAATCTATTTACATGACTCGATACAAGACGAAGTCAACATACATATGCACCAACATCATATGTAAATAGGATGAATCATTACTTTGTATAGTTTAATACATAAAAAATGTGAAGTAACGAAACACAATTTATTAAAAGCAACAAAAATATAATTGCCTCAATAGTAGTAATAATAATAATAATGGTATAAAAATTAAAAATAAAAATATTAATTTAATATTAATATAATAATAACAATAATAATAATAATAATAACAATATGTTTCTTTCCATTCCTTCAAGGAATTAAAAAAACACCATCTTACCAAAGAATGAAAATTCTTATATCTGAAAAGAGTTACATTCATTGTGTAATGCTCTATTCCATTACCAATGACAACCAAACATGTTTTTTTTTATTCTATCATAATCCATTTCGTCTTTAATTCATTTCCTTTATAAACGCTACCTACTTGTTTGGAGAATGACGATTTGATTGAAGAATGGTGAATTGTTGATCAACTAGTTTTTGCCCTGCCCGCGTTGCGGGGCAATAAGCCGAATATTTCTCTCTCATAACATGTATGTCTGTACAAAGGGCAAAATCGTAAATTATATTTTGAACTGGAGGCGAAATCATAATTTTTAACTGAGAGCAAAATCATAATTTTGAGCTAGGGGAAAAATATAGTTTTATTTTGAACTGTGGGCAAAAACGTAATTTTGAACCGAGGGCAGAATCGTAATTTTAAGCTAGAGGAAAAAAACAAAATTTTATTTTAAACTGGTGCAAAAACGTAATTTTAAACGGAGGGCAAAACCGTAATTTGAAACTGGGAACAAAATTAAAAGTGAGTTTTTGAACCGAGGGTAAAAGCGTAATTTTGAGTTAGGGGGAAAATTATTTTATTTTGAGCTGGGGAAAAAAACGTAATTTTAAACTGGAAATAAAATTAAATTAAAAAAAATGTTGATCCAATAGGGAAGTGCCAGGAAAGCTGCCTGGCACTATTCCCCTAACTTAGAAATGTATATGTAGGAGATGAGGAATATATAAATTGTATACAGGGGAATAGGGTGGGGTAAAAATATCTTGCATCCATCCATCCAAAGAAATTTCATAAATGACTTTCAACTTTCAAGGAGATTATTTATAATAAACTTCTTAGGTCATCTGTAGTCATAAAGTCTCTTTATGGCGTTATGCGACAAGTGTCGTGTCACGTCACACAGGGACTTTATGGGGCGTTATATCACCGGAGCCCGTAGTCATAAAGTCTCTACCCATCATTACCTAATTATTAATTTTCATTTTTATTAATTAATTAAAAAAACACTAACTATTTTTTGATTGGTCAAACTTTTAAAAATCCCCTCCATCATGCTGCGAAGGAGATGGCGTTGCCCCCCTTTTTGGCCCCATAAAGCCCTTTGTTGTGGTGTTCCAAGCGTCATTGGGGCTTTATAGACACACATGACGCCCAACTACACAACCTTAGTCAACATGGATTAACACAAGTTAAGGAAGATTTGAAATTAGTGCCTCCAGCTTTTCAAAGTGGCCCCCATTAAAGGAAAAAAGCCCCAATATTTCTAAACTTGGGCTGCAGCTTGAAGAAAACAATATTACTCTTCAAAAGTGGCCCACATTAGAAGATATTAGATGTGTTTTTAAAGAGTTAAATGTTTGGTTGGTTCCTGTCTTTGCAAAAATTGTAGACTTGGTCCTAGTGGTTTACTAATTACACGCGTGGTACCAAAACTTGTCAAAAATGAACTCGTTTGGTCCCCCAGCCCTAACATCAGTTAAATATCTCTGTTAAAACACCTCATGTGCTTGGCACATGAGGGTAATTTGATCCTTTCAGTCCAGCCCATTATAAAAAGAGTTAAATACCTGGTTGGTCCACCCTACCCTCTTCTTCTTCCGCAAACCACCACCACCATCTCATCTCCTCCACCTAATACCCACCATGTTTCTTTAGCTTTTACAATCACTCTGACTTGCTATTCAAGACGTCTGTATTTATCCTAATCTTATCCGGTCCCTTGGAGAGGATTTTTGCATCATTACCTACATATCCACTAGTCTAATAGGCAACCAAACACAATAGTCAATTTCATTGCGCCTCTCATTTATGCATACCAAAGAGTTTGTGTTATTTCACATAAAAAACATAAAAATACACGAACTAAGATAAACCGCTAGTTACCACAAATAACACTTACACACATCTAATAAAATATCATTTACCTGCTATTATTTAGTAATATTGTTATGCATGTTGATCTTATACCTTATGCTTTGGGGTTTAAAAAAATTCGATCTTTACTTTTAACCTAAAGTTTTTTATCTTTTGTAATTTTAACCTCATAAACTTAGTATTTTACTTTTAATTCAAAACTTTTTATTATTTACAATTTAACCCAACAACTTTTTTACTTTAAACTTTGGTCACCTATACTTTTCATCTTTGACAAATTTTCGTTTTACGTTTCGTTCTTTGCGAGTTAACACAACGCCATATGTGTGTGTGTGGTTCAACGTTTTTACGTATATTTTTCCCGTTTGACAAGTTCATCGCAACGCACAAGTCCTTAATCGACTTAGTTATTATTTTCTATATTTTACGTTTCACTCTAATTTAACCATATTAACACGCTGCAACATGTTAATGGTCACTCACAGTGGTGTAACAACACCTATAAAATTAATCAAATCATTTTACTTTAATAACAAAGTTCATTAAAAAATAAAAAATCAAGTGGGACCGGCGGCCCCTCTAAGGCGGTTCATAGATACGGAGTCTCTGTACACGAGCGGCAAGTGTTACCTCCATTTCTCTACACACTTTTCCTCACACTTCTTTCTTCAACCGCTTCATTCACATAACGCCATATTTTCAATTTATCTTCTTGCTATTTGACACTTTCATCCACAATGTTTCTGCTAACCCTAGCCCTAGCCGCCGGTGCCGGTGCCGGAGTTTCCAGAAGCTCGATAGTCACCGATGAGAATGATATCGAGTTCGGAAACCCTATGTGGTTCGTTTACGCCGGAGTTTCGTGTGTTTTGGTACTGTTTGCAGGAATTATGTCCGGTTTGACGTTAGGGTTGATGTCTCTAGGACTTGTTGAGCTTGAGATTCTTCACCGGAGTGGTTCAAATAGAGAGAAGAAACAAGCAGGTAGTTGTTTTTGTAATTGTATTTTCAGTTTTTCTATCAGTTGGTTTTGGATTTGAATATTTGATCGGTACTGTTGAGATGTTGTAGTAGGAAATGTTACTGTGTGTGTGTTTGATTGTTAGTTGTTAGTGTACCGTACCTAACACACTGTTATGTGTTAGCTAGATGTTGATTATTATTATTTTTTTTAGTAAATTGCCAAAATCGTCTTTGGGTCGTTTGTCATTTTCATTCAAAACAAATTTTTTTTAACCATATAGTCCTTCACGTTCACTTTTGGGATTTTTTTGCCATTTTTTATCTAAACGTCTGATTTTTTCTTTTGTTTTTTTGCCAAAATCGTCTTTGGGATTTTTTGCTATTTTCATCCAAATGTTTGATAGAAAAAATAAAGCAAATTAAACGTTTGGATGAAAATGACAAAAAATCCGGAAAGTGAAGGACTATATGGTACAAAAAAGTTGTTTTGGATGAAAATGACAAACATGCCCAAACCTCGGGGACGATTTTGGCAATTTTTTTTTGTGGCGTAAAGTTTTTTTTTTGTTTTGTTTGGTGAAGTTTGTATAATAATGAGGTATGTAAGAACAATCACCTACTATCCATCAAATTTTTGTGATAGTGATCTTTATATTATAAAAAGTGGTTGTAAGAGCATTCACATCCCATTCTGCATTTATATGTGAGTAGATTTTGCATATTTTAAAAAGTGGTTGCGGGTGTTTATGAGTGGAGGATTGAGAAAATGTTATTGTTTATCTGTATATATGTGAGTAGATTTTGCATATTTTAAAAAGTGGTTGCGGGTGTTTGTGAGTGGAGGATTGAGAAAATGTTATTGTTTATTCGTATATTTTGGGACACTATTCACCTCTACATTTTTTTTAATAGTTCTTGAAAGTGGTGGTTAGTGGAGAAGAGATAAAAGATAATGATAAATGTATAAAAAATATTGTTTAATTGAAAAGAGAGAAAATATAGTGATTTTTAGTGTATTGATAAGAAGGGAGATGTAGGAAGGGTTGTGAATGCTCCAAGTGGTTGTGAGTGAAGGAGAGATAAAAAGTTACTATTCATCCATACATTTGAGGGGACACTGTTCACTCTCGATAATTTTTTAATATATTTTGAAAGTGGTTGTGAATGGAGGAAAGAGAAAATGTAATGATAAATGTATAAAAAATATATTATTTAATTGAAAAGAGAGAGAAAATATAGTTGTTTTTAGTGTAATTATAGGGTAAATATTGTTGATTGTTATTTGTTAGTGTACCTAACACACGGTTATGTGTTTGGTAGATGTTTTTTTTTTCTTGTGGCGTAAAAGTTTTTTTTCTTTTTTGGTTAAGTTTGTATAATAATGACTGTTTCTTGCCGGTTTGTTTTCCGTTTTCGCAATTACATTTTCAGTTTTCAGTCAATTGATTTTGAAGTTGATCGGAGTGTTGGAGATGTTACAGTAGGCAATGTTGTGTGTACTTTACACACGGTTATGTGGTAGTTAGATGTTGATTTTTTTCTTTTTTGTAAAATCTGTATGATAATGACTGTAATATGTTTTTGTTGTAGCTGTTATCCTGCCAGTTTTCGTTTCCGCAATTATAGTTTCGGTTTTCAGTCAATTGATTTTTGATATGACTCGAACTGTTGGAGATGTTATAATAGGAAATATCATTGTATCTGTTTTATGTGTTAGGTAGATTTTGATTTTTTTTTTTTGTGACAATGAGCTTTTGTTTTTTGTTGTTGTAAAGTCCGTATAATAAATTAATAATGACTGTAATATACTAATATGTTTTTGCTATAGCTGCTATCCTGCAGGTTTTCGTGAGTTTTAATTACATTTTTAGTTTTCTATCAATTGATTTTGGATTTGATCGGAACTGCTAGAGATGTTACAGTAGGAAATGTTACTGTGCGTGTTTAATTGTTAGTGTACCTTTTTTTTTTGAACGGCAAGATTCTATGATTATAGAATGGGCCAACATATGCTGTAAAAACCCGACAAAGTACAAGAAAAAAGAAAAATCAACCAGGCCGCAAGATTCTATGATTATAGAATTGTTAAGTGTACCTAACACTTGGTTATGCGCGCATTTTAAAACCAGGCCGTCAGCATCTCTAAAATATAGAAAAAAAACCCACCCTAGTTCTCTAAATATTAAGATTCACTATTCATCTTTATATTTTAATTTTGCGAGTGTATAAAACCGAGAAAAAAACAATAAGATAAGTGTTTGCGAGCAAGATAGAAATATAGAGAATCTGACATGCTTCTAAACAAAGCCTAGAGAAAAAATGTGTATTCAAGTTAAATTATAGTGATAGAGATCGAGCCTACTCTGAAATGCTCTAGTAATGACTCAAGAATGTATTTTTTATGTTTTCGCAATTACATTTTCAGTTTTCTATCAATTAATTTTGAATTTGATTGAACTTTATGTGTTTGATTGTGAGTCTACCTAACACACGGTGGTAGGTAGATGCTGAATTCTTTTTGTAATGTTAAGTTTTTAATATTTGTAAAGTTCGTATGATAATGATTGTAATGTGTTTTGTTATAGCTGCTATCCTGCCGGTTGTTCAGCGGCAACACCAGCTTCTTGTAACATTGCTACTGTGTAATGCTGCAGCCATGGAGGTCGGTTTAAAATTTGCATTTATTATATATGTACTGTACATGACAGTTTTGATATAAAAACAACTAGCATGTCCGATAGGGACGTTTGAGGTCATTTTTGATGAGAGAGTACACCTCTCTGTATTAATACTTACTAAGATACCATTTTAATATGCTACAGGCTCTTCCTATATACCTGGACAAGATATTTCATCCGGCTGTTGCAGTGTTGTTGTCTGTAACTTTTGTACTAATTTTTGGAGAGGTATTTAATGCCTAATTATATTATGGTCCCCGTTGTTATAGTAAGATATTTTACATAATCAATACTAAAAATATCGTACAATACCAGGTAATCCCGCAAGCAATATCAGCAAGATACGGCCTTGCTGTGGGCGCTAATTTTGTTGGGCTTGTTCGAGTTCTAATGATCATTTGCTATCCTATTGCGTATCCTGTTGGAAAGGTAATTTCATGCAAGTTGGTTTAATAGGTATTTCACAGTAGTCAACTATTTATTATTGAGATTGGATTTTAATAATCCCACCTAGAGGTGGTTGGCCAATAGTAGACCCACTTTTGAATATTGTCACTCACAGTCCCACCTTTTAAATATTTAACTTAACGGAGTTGAGTTTTGTTCCCGAATTTCAAACTGATGTTTTAGGGCTTTTCATGAGAACGAGGATACGAGTCGATTGATGTGGAATTACAAATATGCAGGTTTTAGATGCTTTAATTGGGCATAGTGATACCCTGTTTCGGCGTGCCCAGTTGAAAGCACTTGTCTCCATTCACAGCCAAGAGGTAAATACTCGTAATTGGTCGTTTGTGGTACAAATTACAAATTGGCTAGAGGCTGTGATTTCAACACGTTTACTTACAATGGTTGCAATGTTACATATAGTCCAGAGGTGGCAGCTCGACATATTTACTTATGAATGGGTCAATTTGGGTTGAGTTTTGTCCTAGAACGGTCAAATAAAAAAAAGTCTAATCATGAAATGGGTATAACGTCACTTAAATCATAATGATCATTTTTTTTTTTGTAGTGATATTGTTTTTTTTTTTTGTAAACACAACTGACACGTTTTTTTTATAAAAAACTAAATATCGAACAAAAGGCGTTTTCAGGTCAACCCAACTCAACATACTCCGAGGCCCGTAATAAAAATGACTTGTTCCAGCCCGAACCCAGTTTGACCCATTACCTGATTGCCCGCCCGCCTATCTTGCCACCTCTAAGGTTACCATATGCCTCAGTGGCGGAACTAGAACATTAACTCAGGGGTATCCCAAATTTTTTTTTTACCGTGCAATCATACAATATTAAAAAAACAACAATAAATAAATAAATTAAAAAAATCTTTTCGACCGCACAAACTGTAGCATTGTTCAAAAATTCCGAGCCGATTCGATTGCGTAAATCCGTCTTGACAAGCTTCAATTTCGAAAAAAGTTTTAGTTATTTGGGCTATTATTTGGTTATTTGGGCTAATCTAATGTGCTATTATTTAGTTATTTGGGTTTGTATCATCATCACCAAGACACCAACTGGGCTTATTATTGGTTTGTAAAAAAAATTTTGAGGGGTGTCCTCGTAGTTGTTTAGAGTTGTCCTTAGTATAAAAATCGAAGAAAAAAAAATTTTACATTACCGGAAAAAAGTTGAGCCGTAGCCCGTGCTACGCTTGGACCTTCTTTAGGTCCGCCCATGATATGCCTATTAATTATTAAATCCAACTCATTTAGCTTCACGCTGGTAAAGCCCATACGCAAATAGTCGATTTGCCACCGTACTTTAGTTTGCTCTTTTTTTTTCACTGTAACTTGTACTCTACTGTTTTGTTGTTTTTCTTAAAATAATCATGGTAGGCTGGTAAAGGGGGTGAACTTTCGCATGACGAGATTACCATCATAAGTGGAGCGCTTGATTTGACAGAAAAGGTATACCCTGCAGTTAATATTTGAATATATCATCGTAGAATTTCTTCTATACTGCAAGTTGTTTTGTGATTATATACTTCTTGTATTACAGTAACACCCTAAATAGTTGTTTTGTTTGGTTGTATCTGTCTACTATGTTTTGGTTAAATAAGATGATGAATTTGATGGAACATATTGCAATTTGCGTAGACTGCAGAGGAAGCCATGACACCTATTGAATCAACATTCTCTCTGGATGTCAATTCAAAATTGAACTGGTGAGTTACATCATTGTGTCTTTCGTGCTTTTGTAAGCACATTATAAGTTCCAAAGTATTAGGGGTGTAAATGAGCCTGAGCTTGGCTCGTTTAACTTAAAAGAGCTCGAGCTTGAGTTTGGCTTGTGAGTAGTTTTTGAAGCTCAAACTCAACTCTCTTACTATTTCTAATTTATTATGTGTTTTATTTATGTACATTTATAATTAATTATTTATATACGTATTCATAATTAAAATTTCTTATAACACATAATATATATTATTTAGTTATACTTGTCCTAATTTATGTTTATGTACAATAGTTATTGTGTAGATATATATGTTTAGTATATTAAATAAACATTATTTAAAAAAAGTTGGCCGTTTAGGCCCGGGCTTGTCAAGCTCGAGCTTGTTTATCAAAGGAGCTTCAGTATAGTCTCGAGTTCGGTTCTATTTGAGCTTTTAACAAGCCTTTTTCGAATTTACACCTACACAGTATATATAGGACCGGTCTTGCATGATAATTTCACTTGTATTACGACAAGTATTTCTTCTCCTTTTATTAGTGTCTTTTTTGTTGGTTTGCAATAACTGACTATTATGAGCATATAACAAGGTCCAAATTATATCTATTGATTTATGTGTACCTGATATTATGTAGGGAAGCGTTTGGAAAAATTCTTGCCAAAGGCCATAGTCGTGTTCCGGTCTATTCTGGGAACCCAAAAAACATCATCGGACTCCTACTGGTATGCTTTGAAAATCAACATATTGTCTCAACTTATCCATATAATTATTATTGGTTTACGTAAATTTTGTTTTCCTTCTTTAATACCTAGTAGGTGAAAAGCCTTCTTACAGTTAGAGCAGAAACAGAGACGTCGGTTAGCGATGTTTCTATTAGGAGAATTCCCAGGCAAGTTTGTATTTATACTCGTGTGTTTAGGCTTTTCTTTGAAAACCAATTCTTTTCCATGATTTTTACTTTTACATGATCATATTACTTAAATTATAAAAATTCAACCAAATGACCCCCAAACTATATTTTAACAAATACGTTTTTTTTTTTGCATAACCAAGTCCCTGAAATTTATAAGAACTCAACAATTAGAGTAAAATGGCATTTTTGTCTGGATCCAAAAGGTTTGAAATGTTGCTATTTTCATCCGGCTCGTTAACTCCATCAATTTTTCTCAGTTAAGTCAGGGGTATTTCCGTCTTTTTTGTTAACTTAAAGGGCATTTTTTTTTCACTTTATGTAAGAAGACCGAATACCCCTGAAAAAGACCCAATTGCCCTTTAAGTTAACAAAAAAGACGAAAATACCCGGACTTAACGAAGAAAAATGGATGCAGTTAACGAGCTGGATGAAAATGGCAAAGATTTCAAACCTTTTGGGTCCAGATGCAGAAAAACAAACCTTTGGACGAAAGTCGCAAAACTGGCCAAACCTCAGGGACGAAAATGGCATTTTACTCAAACAGTTAGGTCATTTTTTGCATGATTAAGTCTCCAAATTTCATAAGAACTCAACAAATAGGTCCTCTTTTTTGCATGTTCAACTCGTACACTTTATATAAAGGACCGTTTCGTTGAGTTTTCATAAGTTTAGGGACTAAACCATGCAAAAATGAAGTCTTTAAAGTTTTTTTTTTTACATTTTTTGATTTTTTTACATGACATAAGCTTTAGGGACTTGATTGATAAATTGGTTTAAAATATGGATCCAATATATCTAAATTACAAGTTTTGTCCTTTATCTTTATACCATTTTTCAGGCGGTGTCCTTTTTAACGAATGTTGACAGGCAGTGTCCTTTACTAGGTATTTTGTTGCAAGGTTAGTCCTTTACACCCAACCCAGTTAAAAAACCTTGTTAATTGTAGGGTGTAAAGGACTAAACTTGCAACAAAATACCTAGTAAAGGACACCGTCTGTCAACAATTAACAGAGTTTTTTAACTGGGTTGGGTGTAAAGGACTAAACTTGCAACAAAATACCTAGTAAAGGACACTGCCTGTCAACATTCGTTAAAAAGGACACCGCCTGAAAAGTGGTATAAAGATAAAGGACAAAACTTGTAATTTTTCCTTTGAATAATACAAATAAACATTTGGGACTAAACAACTATTTTTTAATTATTTCACTCATTTTATCTTTTCATGCTTTAGGGTTCCAGCAAATATGCCATTATATGACATACTTAACGAGTTTCAGAAGGGCGGCAGTCACATGGCGGCCGTAGTTAAAGTGAAAAGCAAGAAGCATCCTCCCGCTGATGTTAGTGACCGAAAATTAGTCGGGAAAAATAAAAATAAAAATTCACAACTAACCAAACCATTGTTGCCCAAACTTGAAGAATCAAATGTTGTGGTCAACATTGACAAGACTTTAGAGTCAACGGTGCAACACAGGAGCCCCACAACAAAATGTTTTAGATGTGTTACTGATGATGTGGAAGATGGAGATGTCATTGGAATTATTACGCTCGAAGATGTTTTCGAAGAGCTTCTGCAGGTAAATTAATGGCTCTTAGTTTCATACACATCCTTTAAATGTTCAAACTTTTATATATGTCCTTCAAGATTTTTTAATATCATATTCTTCCTTTTAAAACACTAAAATATCATATTTAATGAAATAATGAGTAAAGTACACGGATAGTCCCTATGGTTTTCCAAAATTTTGGATTTGGTCCCTAACTTTCCAAAAGTACATGGATGGTCCTTTGGTTTGCATTTTGTAGCGCATTTCGTCCCCAGCCAACAAAACTAAAGGTTTTAGGAGGTCCAAGTTAGGACTAAATGTGTTACAAAGTGCAAATCACAGGGACCCTCCATGTACTTTTTGGCAAAATTTGGGGACTAAATACGTTACAAAATGCAAACCACAAGGACCAAATCCAAAATTTTGGAAAACCATAGGGACTATCCGTGTATTTTAAAATAATATAAGTTAGCTATAATCAACGTTGTTATTGTGAATGGTGATGTTCTCTTCTTTTAATCAATGAAACAAATTATTATTAGTAACTGGTTTTGTCTTATTTACTACAAACTGGCGTAAATACAACATTGTGAAATTTAAAAGGTCATATATAATAATGTTAAAATATAAACGTATTTATATGAAATGCTTTTTTCCTCAACTTTTGCTAAATAGTTTCCCTCCCTCATGCAGGAGGAAATCGTTGACGAAACCGATGTGTATATAGATGTACATAAAAGGTGTGCGTGATCGCCTGCAAGCATTTTTTGTTCAGTTGTTGGTTTGACATTATCAGGCGATTTAAAACCAGTTCGCTCACTTCGCTTCAAAATTATTTTATAAAATCTTGCAGAATACGGGTGGCGGCTGCTGCTGCTGCTTCATCTGTAGCTCGTGCTCCCTCAACAAGAAGGATAGCTGCTCAAAGACCCACGGTACGTTTTCGTTAATTTGTTACATGTCTGGTAAATTCCTACTTAGAAGTAGTTAAATCAGCAATTCGATTTATTTATGTTACATAAGAGGCTAGAAGTAGTTGCTTTCAACACGTCATGTTCACCCGTTAACATTTTTGTTCTCTTTCCTGAATTTAATAAATAGTTGATATGTTACGTATGATGATAAAATATTATTACAATAATGATATTTTTTTAATGAACGATATAGAAGCTTTTAAACACTTAGGGGCTGTTTGTTTCAACTCTTAATGGGCTCTTAATGGTTCAGACTGTTTGTTTTGCGAGCAGATGTCTGAATGGTTCAGACAAATCAAATGTTTGCCTCTGAATGGTTAAGCATTATACTGAGCCTGAATGGTTAAGACTTCTTATCTGAATTGGTCAGACATTTGCCTATGAACGGTTAAGTCTTATGCCGGCTCTTAATGGTTCTACTGGTTCAACATTTTGATGGTTCAGACCTCTTATTGGTTTAGCACTTACCCATTCAGAAGTTGCAAAACAGCCCCTTAATTATGCATGGGCTACTTTTAACCAGATTCATTTCTCTTTTAGTTAGTCCTATAGCATGAGTTATAAAGCAAGTTTATTACAATAACGGGTGAACATGCCGTGTTGAATCCAACTACTTCTTTCGTAACTATTCACCATGAGTGTAGTTTTCATTCGTTTTCGTACTTCCTGTTTTGGGCCCGGGAGTAGTAAATGAAGTATATTTGTTTGTGTATACACATTGCAAGCAACGTATCGTATTGATTTTGTTGAGTTTGCTAATTTACTAGGGGGTCAAAGAAGAAAAGGACAACCCGCCCGTAATGTAATTGTTCAATCTAAGCAACATGTTCAAAAAGATGAATTGGGTAGTAGTAGTAGAACAGTTTTCGTCCGTTACCATGTACATGTAACAGTAAGGGTCAAAAAGGTAAACCGTAAAAACTCAAAATCGCTCTTTTTCCGTTTTTGTATTTACCATTGAGGTTTCGCTAGCTAACTCGGCTTCGCTACCCTCCTTCGGTCGTGCTCAATGTGCCTTTCGCTCTCAGGTAATTAGCTTTTTTGGCTGATATGTTTATTTAAAAATTTAAAGAAATCACTGTTATTACTATATATTAGGTTCAAATAAGAACCAGAACCAAACTAACTGCTTTTTGTCCCCTTGAGTCATATTCTAGTGAATGGTTAATATCTTAGACAATTATGTCGTTTCCGCTTATGAATTGCAACACTCTGTTCTTAAAGCCCGGAAAATGGTTTATAACTACATATGGTTCTCATTTGAACCACTTGCGACCGAGTCACTAAAAGCTTAAATGAAGGTCAAACTTAAAGGAGCTCAAACTTGAACTCGAGACTGAATTAGAGCTTATTTAACCAATGAACATGAACCAAAACTATATATGCTGAACTTGATTAGCTCAGGAAATCAACATATTTTTATTTGATTTAATAAATACATAATAATATAATGGATATAATTACATGTAATGAAAAAGTGTATCGTACTATTATCCTTAACAATTATCCTTAACATACTTTACGTACGCGATCAGAATTCGCACGTTATAAAAAAAAGCGTGTGCATAAAATTTTCAATATCGCATGTGGGGATGAAAACACAATTCGCATGTGGGTGTGTATCAGGAATCGCATGGTATATTGTGTATATCAATTTCGCATGTTATATAGTTTTTTTTACAAATCGCATGTTGATAAATGAAATCGCACGTAGAAAATACGTCGAGCACGCAATGTATGTTAAGCCATTTTATACGTTAACCTGCCTCTACATGTAATTATGTAAACATAGTAAATTTAATACATTTAAATTATAATATATATGTATACAAAATAAAATTTTCAAGTACATACAATTAGTTATATATATATATATATATATATATATATATATATATATATATATATATATATATATATATATATATATATATATATGATTAATTGGGTCAAGTTATTCTACAAAGCCTTCTAATTGTAAGAAGTGTAAGAAGGATTTATAGAGTGACAAGTGTCCAATAACCTAAAACTAAACTCACTATATCACCACCAAAAACCTAAACACCCACCCCCACCCCACCCCATCACCACCTAAAAACCTAAACACCCCCCCCCCCCCCCCCCCCCCCCGGGTAAAAAAAAAAAACTATACCTCACCAAAAAAAAAACCCCAAAAAAACCTAACCCCCCCACCCCCACCCCCCAAAAACCTAAAAAAAAATCTAAACACCCACCCCCACTCCCACCACCACCCAAAAACCTAAACCCCCCACCCCCTCGGCAAAAAAAAAAATTTTTTTTTTTTTTTTTGGTGGGTGATGTGGGGGGAGGGGGGTTAGGTTTTTGGTGGTGGTGGATAAGGGTTTTTTTTTTTTTTTTTTTTTGTAGTGGGGTTTTTTTGTGTAGTGGGTTTTTTTAGGTTATTGGACACTTGTCACTCTATAAATCCTTCTTACACTTCTTTCAATTAGGATCCTTTGTATTTGATCCTAATCCATGATTAATTATTTAAACTATTTAAAAGTTAATAATTGAGTCGAGTTTGAGCTTCTTTTCGGGTATATGGTAACTTTGTTTCGGGCAAGGGTTCTTAGGTACAAGTGAGTTCAGGTCGGCCAACCTAAACTTCGCCCATGTCGACCGACCTACTTCAAATGAATCACTAGGTTTTCAAATTATTAAAACCTACCCCTATGTTAGTTTATCTTAAGCCAGGTAAATTGTTTCGGTTTGTCCATAAAAAAAGTCACACTTCTGGTTCATTAGGCTCAACTAATTATTAGGGGTCAAGAAAACACAATTTTTGGAAGAGGTTTATTTATTAGGGAGAGGATATATACTAGAAAGTATAATTTAGGTAGGAAGATTAGGACGCCATTATAACCACGAGACTGGTTGGTAATGAATGGCTAGGATTAAAGAAATGAAATTCATCAACTGAATAATTTCTCCAAGTGAGGTATTATGGGTTTCAAGAGAGGTATTATGGTCTCTTCAAGTGAATAATTTCTCTCCTCCATCCCCCCCCCCCCCCCTCTCGTTTCTTCCCCGGTTTTTAAAAACATTAAATTGTTTTTTCATGCGACGCTATTTTTAAACGTAATTCAAAATGGTAAAACCCAGTTTGTAAAACACAATTCACAATGGTAAAACCTAGATTGTAAAACGCAATGGTAAAGCTCAGACCGTGAAACGCAATTCGAAAACCTAGATTGTAAAACACAATTCACAATGGTAAAACCCCAGATCGTAAAACGCAATTCACAGTCGTAAAACCTAGATCATAAAATGCAATTCGAAAAATTCAAAAACCCAGATTGTAAAACACAATTAAAAAAATTCGAAAACCCATATCGTAAAACGCAATGATTGACGAAATTCTTCAGTTTTCTTACACAAATTGAAGCTGATTTCTTCTACGATGGACGAAATTTGAATGCTAGAAACGCAGATCAACGATCGAACGAATCAAGTTATTTGCTTCAAAATCACCCTAAAAAATGAGAAGTTGTATGAAATTGAACTGGGTTTCTTCAAAAGTTAAAGAACATGTTGATTGAGTGTGAATCATTGGTTGGTGAAGAAAATCACACTATGATATGGTGATTATAGAGAGAGAAAGTGAAGAAAAGGTTGAAAATGATGGGGTTTGAAGATACGGGGAAAGAGAAAGAGAAAAGATGAGATGAGACTGACAAAAATGTCCTTATTTTTAGTTTTTTTTTAACCTGACGCATGTCACAATCCCATTCCTTTCTACCCTTCTCATCACAACCCAACTTCATGTAATCATGTTTAGGGATGGCAATGGGTCGATTTTGGGACAGGTTTAGGTTATCCCAACCTCAAACCCGGTTAGATAAGCTTGTCCTAAAACCCGTCGGGTTTTAGCGGCTAAATACTCATCGGGTATCGGGTATACTCGCGACCCGTTAATCTAAGAAAACTACCCGTTGGGTATACCTGACCAAAACCCATCGGGTTTCTACCGGGCACCTACTAATTATTATTTACATTTAGTATTATCACAATCAAAATGTTTCAAATAACTCCAATGTATACGGAATGAAATATCTGTATGTATAAAAAATGGATGTATCATATATATACATATTTAAAAATATAAAAGAAAGTATATCTAGTATACAATCGGGTAAACGGGTACACTTTATCGGGTAAACGGGTATATCACCAAATCCCAAACCCGTTCCAAACCCATGAAAAAAATAAAAGCTAGTCCCAAATCCATCCCAAACCCGATTAACCGACCCCAAACCCGTCCCAAATGCGTCGGGTTTCGGTATCAAATATACACGAACATCCCTTATGGTAACTACTTGATGTTTGATCGTTTGTAACCCTTAATCTTGTACAACATTCTTTGTATTCTTAATTTTTTAATATATTTTGAAAGTGGTTGTGAGTGGAGAAGAGAGAAAACGTAACGATAAAGGTGTAAAAAGTATTATTTAATTGAAAAAATAGATAAAATATATTTGTTTTTAGTGGAATTATATGATAGATTTGATGGAAGGGATGTGAATGCTTTAATACTTTGTTCTTAAAAATGTAGTAAAATCTTTTGATTTGTTCTAGCCACTAAGTGACTAGTAATCAAAGTAATGGTGCCAATGCTTTACTCCACTAGCAATCAAACAAACATGGGTGTTGGCCAATTGGGCTAAGACTGGAGGGTATGGAGAGCCTCATCCCCAAGGGGATGGGCCGCCACGTAAGCGGGGCTTCAAGGGGATGGACCTAGGGGGTGGGGGATGAGCCCCTTTATGTATATGTATGTATGTATAGGTATATGTGAGAGAAGGAGGCACGTCAAGACCGGCGAGTGGGAGCCGTTTGGGACTAGCCGGACCGAGGGGGGCGGTGTGGGGGACCGGCACCGGGCCTCAGCCGGCCCCCATACCGTCTGGTCTAAAAGATAAACATTGGCTTATTTGGTTTGAACCGAATTGAGAATCTTGGAATTGTATTCCAAAATAAAAACTGAAGATCCAAATTAGTTTGGATTTAAAACCTAACCGAATTTATTCGGTTTTTGGAACCGTTCTCCCTGTAAATGTACACTTCTAGCCCCTTACATTATATTTTATATTTGTGCACACTTCAAGTATTTACTCATTCTAACACTTTATATTTACTTGTTACAAATTTCATCCATTAATACAACAATTTTATAAATTTGACTTCCACATTCGATTGCGATATTACATATTTTAGGGTTACATTTATTTTCCTCACTTCTCACATAGAAGTGTAAATATGAATGATATGACATTATACACCCTACCTTATAGAAATATACAATATATATATTTCTATTTATAAAATTCCATGACCCAAAAGTTGCAAGCGAAACATTTCTTTCTAATCCCCGGGAATCCAGCACCGGTAGCTAATGCGAGAAACTCATCTTCAGTGCGCTCCTTTCCTCCATGATAGTGTGTCATCATGACCACATCCAATTGGGTGCTAACTTTAACCGAAGAGCTTGTGTCCGGCACAAAAGGAAGAATCGCCTCTACTATAATAACCTTTCCATCAACCGGTAAAGCCTTATAGCAATTCTTTAGCAACTTTACACAATGGTCATCGCTCCAATCGTGTAAAATCCACTGTCCCGTATGTCAACAGTTAGCAAGATGATCAATTCAAAAGATGTCGCGTTACATCTTTCAACTTCTTTTATGATTGATTAAGTCATCGAATATATTTTTTTTGTCTTTTGTAAACATGTATTAAATATAAGTGGTTAAGTTCTAAGATAAATCAACTCCCCATGTTTATTGTATATAGGTTGAGTAACATGAAGAAATTTTGATCACAAAATCATAAGAGAAGTTGAGTAATGTAAGACTACTCGGTGTGGGGAGCGGCCTAGGGCCGGCGACGCCCCAGCACACCGCCCCCTAGGTCCGTCCCCGTTGTTGGCGTCCTCCCGAAGACGTTCTCTCCGGGCCTCTCACTCTCTCTCTTCTTCTTTATATACACACACATATACATACATACATACACGCACACACACACATATATATATATATATATATAGGCCCGTTCTTCACACCCTAGGTCCATCCCCTTTAGGCTCATCCTCACACCCGCTTACGTGTACGCCTACGTGGAGGAGCATCCTTTGAGGACTACCCTCCTCCACATCGAGTAGTCTAACCGTTTAGCCTACTATAAAGTTGCAGTATAAGTTTGAGTGAAATTACTTTCATGAAAATGGCATCCCCTTGCGGTACTTTTTGAAACATATCCCCTCCAACATGTTCTACACCTACATTTTACAGTATATATACTTATAAGATAAGATAGTGTTTACTTTTATACCAAAAGAGAAAAATTCTCGGATAGTCCATTTGCTTTGTTGAAATTTCAGCTATAGTTCTCACCTTTCTAAAATTACACCTATAGTCTCCACCTTTTGCACCCTTGTTTCTCAGATAATCCCTAACGTAGATGGGGTTAGTTTTTGGTGTTAAGTGGGTGTGAATTGACAAAAAATACCCCTACCTTATAATTAACCATTAAAACAATAAAACAAAAATATTTAATTGTTATTTATCAAGTAAGGGTATTTTTGTCATTTCACACCCACTTAACACCAAAAACTAACCTCATCTACGTTAGGGACTATCCTAAAAACGAGTGTGCAAAAGGTGAGGACTATAGATGTAATTTTAGAGAGGTGGGTACTATAGGTGAAATTTCAACAAAGCACAGAGACTATTTGAGAATTTTTCTCTACCAAACTAAGAAATGACATACCCGGATACAAAGGTGCATGTCGAGTCACGTGTGGCAAATCAAAATTAATCCCCTTAATGGTGGGATGTTTCGATACAATCATGTTGATAGTGGCGCCTAGACCACCTCCGACGTCAACCACACGTTTAAGACCATCGAAACCGTCGTAGCACTCAAGAATTCTCTTCATCACAATAGTAGTATGATTCAACATGGCATTGTTGAATACGTTGTCGAACCTTGCATCTAAGGCCCCAAATTCAAATGTGGTTGCTCCATTAT
This sequence comes from Helianthus tuberosus, assembly GCA_030545235.1. Taxonomy (NCBI): domain Eukaryota; kingdom Viridiplantae; phylum Streptophyta; class Magnoliopsida; order Asterales; family Asteraceae; genus Helianthus; species Helianthus tuberosus. The sequence goes on along the minus strand of CM060438.1, from coordinate 11,738,856 downwards.
TTCTTTCAAATGGAACGCCTCCTTCAATTACTGAATCTTTAAGTTTAATCCTTGTTCCATATTAAAAAATATAAATTATAACATCAGAAAAAAGCACATAAAAAGTGTCATATTGAACTAGTTATAATTAAATAAGCATTGTTTTCTAATAAAAAAAGGAGGGCTGTAAACAAACTAAACGTTCGGTGAGCAGTTCGTGAACCGTTTGACAGGGAGTTCGCTTGTGTCCATTCGTTTATTAAACAAACAAACACGAACAAGAAATTTTGTTCGTATTCGTTCAGTTCATTTACAGCCCTAAGAAAAAGTATTTACAACAATAAATTATGGATGTCCTGTCCAAGTTCTTAAAGAACCTATAAGAAAAGTTTTAAGGAAATTGCAAGGGCAAAACATGTTCTCATTGTATTTTGAAAATATTGGACCAAAACTTTAAAAACTCTTTTTACAAAAATGTTATATAGTTGAATGAACTTACCAATCGTTAGCTACAACCTTGTCTTGACCAAGCTCCAACAATGTACCTAAGGACGCTCCGTCCTCATCCGGGATGAAGTATTTGGCAACGGGTGTGAGTCCATACACTCGAACCGGCCTTGATTCATGGATCCCTTTGGTGCAAGTGACTATTGAATAACTCGCAAGCAAACGAAGCATTCGGTCAACCATGTCTGGGGCGTCTTGGTTAGAGATCTTTAAACGAGACACAATCTCATGAGCCGTGAGTCTGGCATCCGGTCCTGCCTCGGCTATAGCCTCTAGGACCTTGAGTTTTATCACATTCATCAACACCCTGGTCAACGTTGAGGAGCTAACCAGTTGCATTGCGTAAACATAGTGCTCCTCGTTTGAACCCATTTTCACACAACTCTTTAATCTTGTGTTTTGTTTGCAGCAAATAGCTTATGTGGTAATCCTTTATATAGAAATTACAAGTTATACACATGTAAATAAGTCATATAAAATTTTGGGTAAATTACACTTTTTGTCCTTTATGTATGGGGTGACTTGCAGATCGTGTCCTCAGGGGCGGTTCTTAGTAGGGCTCTGGCAGGGCCACGGCCCGGGCAAGTTTTTCGGCCGTAGGGCTAATTTTCCGCATTTCGATCGAATTGTTTTATATATACTATGTTTGGCCCGGGCTTGACCGGGTTTTTTTAGTGCCCGTGTCTTTCGGCCATGGCACGTTCAACGGGCAGAGCCGTCCCCGAGTACTCTAAAAAAAATTTAGGCCTCGGGCGACCAAAAAAAAAAAAAAAAAATGGGCCCAAAATTGTGGTTTGGGGAAATGAATTAAAAAAATAAAATCTTGGTGGTAGAGCCAAGACTTGAACTTGAAACCTTTACATTATCTTAAGTTGGTTTTCCACTCTATCGCCAACATTTTTTTACATAACAAATGGATGCATTATCCATATATTAAATATGTAATTTATTATATATATCAAAGCTTATAAAAACCTTTTGGGCCCTTTTAAAATTTGGGCCTCGAGCGACGATACGGATTTGCCGGCCCAAGAGCCGACCCTGTCAACGGGCAAGATCCGCCACTGCGTGTCCTTTAACTTTAGTAACTAAAAAAAGTCTTTGAAGTTCATATGGGGTCATAATTTTCGTTATTTTCATCAACTAGTTTTAGCTTTTTTCTGATAGTTTTTACAAAAATGACCACTTTCCCTTGCAATTAAAAGACAAAATATATAATTTTCACAGTCATATTCTTTCATATTTTTTTTTCTTTTCTTCTGTATCACTATTATTTTATAAAATCTTTAGAATTATATTAATTAATTATCAACTTATTTATCCAATAAAGAATAAAGTTTACTGGTTTTTTTAACCAATTTATTTCCATTTTGCCTTTTGTTAACTCCGAAAAGGGACCACGATTATAAAGGTTACAAGGTGTAATCTTGTAGAAAAAAAAGAGTAGCTGTATATCTTTGAACTAGAGTCTAGACCTAGTTTTGGTAGCTTTATTTAAGTTGGTAACTAAAATATGTATATGTTATTATAATGTAAACATGATTTTTATAACTAAATATATTAATTTGAATATTTATATATTCTGATCAAACTGCAAAGAAGATTAAAAAAAGTCAAAAAAGAAAATTGGCTACAGACTTAAAAAGATATTTAAGTTAAATTAACCTCTTTTTTTTTACAATAATCCAGATTATTTCTAACTCAACGACATCGCTCATCATGGTACTTAAACCCTCGATCACATGAGGAAGGTCAGAGCAACATCATTTTGCACACTTTGGTACCGTAAGACCAAAGACCCTTTGCCGGGTTAACTATGTGGGTGTAAATTAAAGGAATATTGGTTTTTAATAAACCAACCTTTGCCCCATTGGTAAATAATAATCCTACCTACGTACTTGGTATACAATAATCCTACCTATCAACATGTTGGTACTCAATGAACTTCCGTTAATTTTTTTTAACTGAAGTTAGTTTTTAAGTTTTATTTATTACACAAACAGTCCCTGTAGTTATAATTTACTACTTTTAACTATTTTGTAAAACAAAAAAACGTCAAGGGCCATGTAATTAAATTTTATAAAATAGTTAAAACTAGTAAATTACAACTACAGGGACTGTTAGTGTAATAAATAAAACTTAAAAACTAACTTCAGTTAAAAAAAATTAACGAAAGTTCATTGAGTACCAACATGTTGATAAGTAGGATTATTGTATACCAATTACGTAGGTATGATTATTATTTACCAATGAGGCAAAGGTTGGTTTATTGAAAACTAATTTTCCGTAAATTAAATACGTGCATGCATAAAAGTTGACTTATTTCACTTCTAGAGTCAATAACTACAGTTGCGTTATTATGATGCAAACATGACTTTCCTAAATTGTGTTATTATGATGCAAACATGACTTTCATGACTAAATATATTGATCTGAATATTGTGTAGAACCAACTTGTCAAAATAATAATAATTACAATACATAATTTTTTAGAGTAAATTACAAGTTTTGTCCTTTATGTTAACACCATTTCTTAGGCGGTGTCTTTTGACGCAAAAGTTGACGAGTTATGTACTTAATGTTACCAAATCCTGCACGTTATGTCCTTTAGCCCTAACCCTGTTAGAATTTTTAGTTAAATCATATGGCACAAGGGTATTTTAGTCTTTTTACACATTTACTTAATATTATTTAAAAAAACAAAATAATTTTAAAAATTATTATTATTATATCTCTCACACACACTCTCTCTCTCTCCATACCACTACCACCTCCCGCCACCACCACTAGGCGGGTAGCTCGGCTCGAAAAAAAAGCTCGAACGAGCCGAGCTTAAACGAGCTCGAGCTCGAGCTCGAACGAGCCCGAGCCCGAGCCCGAGCTCGAACGAGCCCGAGCCTAAAAACAAACTCATTTAGTAAACGAGTCCGAGCTCGAGCCCGAGCCTAAAAACAAGCTCATTTAGTAAACGAGCCCGAGTCTGAGCTTCGCTTATCGAGCTCGAGCTAGCTCGCGAGCCTAAACGAGCTTTCTATTTATATGTTTTTTATTAATATATTAAACATATATTTATATAATAATAATTATATATCTATTATATATCTATTAAATCATGAACTTTGGGAATAGTCTTTTGTTGACTTTTTTTCCCTATACCCTTTTTAAGTGTGTATATATATCCATTTTCTTCAAGGTTAGTTAGATTATTGATCATGGTGGAGTGGTTTTGTGGTTGTATGTGTTTTAAAGAGACTCAAGTTCAAATCATGGGGTCTTTTTTTTTTTTTTTCCATTTTATGCTTGTAGTGTAATTTTGTGTGCAAACTAAAGATTATACCGTGCTCATCCCTACCGTATTGTACCGAGCATTTTCGGTGCGGGTACCTAATTTCGATGATTTTCGGGATCGGTACTTTCGGTGCCATTATCGGTATCGAGCTCATCCAGATTTTAACGTGTTAGTACCATAACAACTGAACTGAAAACAACCAAATTTCCAACGTGTAAGACGTGTGGGTACTACTATTATATATTAGATTATTTAAAATCGTTTTTTTATGACGGAGTGACTATCGTTACTACGTCATTTTTATCTATGTTTTGATATTCGGTATCTGCTTGCTGTTGTCGGCACATGTTTTGCAGACACTGGATCCCCGCCGCAACGCGCGGGCGAAAATAACTAGTTACCATTTATATAAATATAAAAAAATAACTAAATTATATGTATAATAATAATTATAATTAATATAAATTAATTAATAAATACTAAATGAGTCGAGCCCGAGCCCGAGCCGAGTTCGAGCTTGAAAAATTACCTTCGAGTTGAGCTCGAGCTTTAAAAACAAAGCTCGAATTGAGCAGATCAAACTTTCATATGTTAAACGAGCTCGAGCTCGAGCCTGGTCAAGCTCGGACTCAGCTCGGCTCGTTTGCACCCCTAACCACCACCCACAACCCACCACCATCATCATCTCTCTCTCACTCTCTCTCTCTCTCCATCAAGACACCACCACCACCTCAAAAGTTGCCTCCTTCAAAATAAAGCGGAGAACCATAAATAAAGTGTGTTTTTAATCAAGATTCATCATAGAACAATAAATTTATGTCCCATTATAGAAGAGAAATTAAATTAGAACTAACCTCAAGACTAAGGGTCTGTTTGGTACGGGTTAATGGAACGGACGAGGTAATGGAATGAACAAAGGAATGCAATTGATCATTACCATTCCATGTCTTGTTTGGTTACCATGTGGGAATGGAATGAATTGTTATTGTGTATTGTAAATTAAATTAGAACTAACCTCAAGACTAAGGGTCTGTTTGGTACGGGTTAATGGAACGGACGAGGTAATGGAATGAACAAAGGAATGCAATGGATCATTACCATTCCATGTCTTGTTTGGTTACCATGTGGGAATGGAATAAATTGTTATTGTGTATTGTTTGGTAGGCAAGAAAAACGAAGGAATAAAATCAGCGATGAGGGGTGGTGGTCGATGGTAGTGATTGTGGGTGGCGGCAGCGGTGGATGGTGGCGGCGACAGTGAGTGGCGGTGGAGGCGGCGATGGCGGGTGGTGGTGACCAGGGGGTGCGTGGAGGTAGAGGTAGCGGTGGTTGGCGACGGTGGTTGGTTGTGGCGCTGGTGGTGGCGTCGACGGTGCTAGTGGATGGCGGCGGCGATTAGCGTTGGCGGTGATGGTGGTTGGTGGCGGCGGTGGGTGGCAAGGGTGGCAGGAGGTGGCAGCGGCGGTGGGTGGCAAGGGTGGCGGGAGGTGGCAGCGGCGGTGGTGGCTGTCGGTGTCACACCCTGACTTTTGCGGAAGCGTGATTATGGTGTGACTTTCTTAACACCATTGCATTCAATCATAACAATAACTATATTATATAAACCATAGATGGTCATCCATTAATTAAGTTTAAAAGAATAACAACACTGTCTTAAAAACATAGAAATTCAAATTCGACTACAAACCATGCAACTTGTTTAAGAGTTCACAAGGACTCGACAGATGACATTAAATAAAACCAGGATTTGGGAGACGTGTCTCGTCCAGGAATAAGACACCCTGACCAAACCCGAAGACCATGGATGGCATCTTTTATTCTTAAACCATACTTGGAACTTCCGAACGCCTGCCAGATCCAAAACTAATTCCCTGAAATACATGTATTTTGAAAACATCAACAAAAGTTGAGCGAGTTCGTGTGTTTGTTTGTATGTATGAATAAACCTTTGAAATCATTATAAGTATGTAAGTAAGTTTGTAAATCCCGGTATGAAAGCAACAAGGAAAAACAGATCCATTAATGGTTTGCAAGGCCATTAATATGTGTGACGTAATGCAGGAAAGCTCAAACCTAGCAGACTTTGCACCGGGCCTCCGGCTGTAAGACATAGTCAACCCATGGGCCAAACCCTGGCCCAACATGGGCGGGGCTCGCTACACCCAAATAGATCTATCACTCATGTCCCTCGATCCTACAACGAGGATTGATGACCTTAAGCGTCATACCCACCACTCACATGATCTAGAAGTACCCTTCCTTAGCTAACCATACCAAATAATAACGTTTGTAAACGGTTGAAACATGTACTTCACCCCCGAAGTTATAAAACTGAAAACAGTAAAAGAAAAGGGGGACACGAAACTCACAGTCTTGCGTCTTCAACAATCGTAACTCAAGCTTCTTCGGTGAACACGACTACCTACAACGTACTAATGTCTATTAGACGAACGGGCCGTGCCTTGACTTAGTGTTAATGTCTTTGAGTTACGTTTCTTTTGTGTCTTCGATATTATTCCAAGTTATATAATTATTTGTTAAAATAATTAATATTTTAACTTAAACTATATTTATTAAATTTTGGAATAATAATATATTTTTGACTTGATACACTTTGAGTATTTATACATGTATATCCTTCCCAAAGATGGGGGTATTTGTACTCGTATTCTTATACTTGTATATTTTTGCCATGTATTAGGGTCGTATTCCGGTGTGTATTTATACGTACGAGAATACGTATTTTTACGATATTCATTAAGTATCCTTTATACTTAATTTCATATTAATTATTCTGGAATATTTTCTTTATTAAGGATTCAATATATATTTCAAAAATATATATTTTAAGGAATATTACTTAGAAAATTTATTTATAATTTTTCTTTGGCAAAAATATTTGTATTTTCTCATAAGTTCAAAAATTAATATATTTTCAAGTCCCACTTGGAAAATATATATATAAACTCATTTTTCTTCAAAAATGATATATTTCATATTTATTTGAGAAAACATATATTTCTCCCAAAAATATTGTATTTCAGGTTTGTGTAAGAAAATATATATTTCTTAAAAATAATATATTTTCTAAAAATTTCAAGAAAAATATATATTTCATACTTGTCAAAAATAATATATATTCCTTGTCAAAATATGATATATTTTTGTGGTAATTGTAAAAATCATATTTTCATTTCCTTGGTGTCCAAAATATTATTTACCAAAATATACTTGTGAATAAATTTTCCGGAATATTTTGTAAGTCTTATTCCATAGTTCGGTTTCCACCAATTTTGTTGTGTAAATGTGCATATTTATTCCTTGGAATTTTGGTAATATTTTGGATTGAAATTCTTGGTATTTTGATGTGTTATATTATTCCATGTTCTAAAATAATATAACTAATACACAAAATATACAAATAATCACACACATGGTGTCTTCTAAATATATATTTCCTAAATACATATTTAGTCACTTTCATTCATAAAAACCAACCTCCAATAATTATATTTTTGTAACAAAAATTATGGTAAAGTTTTTGTAGGAAACTCATGGTTTAAAATACACTTGTATATATTTGTTTAAAAATATTTTTCTAAGTGTTTATATTTTAGAAAATTTTGTCATAGTTTCCCCTAAAAATGGAGGTTTCCATGCTTTCAAGCATATCATTTTCTTTTGTAAAAATCAACACAATCAATTCATAATCATCAACAAACAACCTTTACTTACCAATTTTGCAAAAAACAAGTAATAACTACTAATTCATGAACTTGAATAATTGTAAAAATTTGTAGTAACTCACTAGTGTTCTTAGTAAGTCTTGTTACCCTTTAAAATGTGATTAATTCTTTAAAAACTTCATTTTTAAAGAAGTTAGATGTTTACAACTTCTTGTCACATTTTCTAAAAATGTTTCCTTATGAAATTTTCTTGTTTCACAAGTGTTTCTACACTTGTTTAACCACTAAAAATAGAGTTTGTTTTTGTAAGAACCAAGATTTAATAAAACTTATATTTTTGACTTGGTTTCTTTGAAAGACCATTCATAAATCTTTAGATCTACAAGTGTTACTACTCACTTGATCATTATTTTTCAAGAAAACCATTTAGTCATTCAAGTTCATGATTCATATGTGGATGATCCATCATCCTACCATATTTCTACTTTCTCATCTTGCTAGATTATGTTTTTAATCATGATCTAGCAAGATCTTATGATGATCAACATCATTTCTACAAACAATCAATGATCAACAAGCATAACAACTCATATTCATCAAGATTACTTCATTAAACATGCTTATGTTCATGTTTACCTCTTATGATCTTTAGTGTTCTTCAAGTTTTTGATTATGGTTCTTTTTTAACCACTTAAAATAGAAGTAATATAGCAAGATCAAGACTCTTACCACTAGCACAAGGCTAGGGATGATTCAAGTGTAGAAAACAAGTGGATAAAAGCAAATGAGAGAGGTTCTTCAAGCTTCAAGGCCACCAAGCTCCTTAGTCTTGCTTCTAGCACCTTTGTATACACTTGGAATGGTTGTAGGTTGGATGAAAAATGATGATGATGATGATGGTGGTGCTATGTTCGGCCGAGAACAAGAGAGGAGAAGATAGGAGAAAGTGTGTGTTTTAGTGTGTGTTGTTATGAGCTTATGATCCCACAAGTTCTTCTTATAACCATTTCATCATTCTAACCTTTGTATAATATGTCATTTAAGAGGGAACCATATCTAATTAAATATTGAAATAAAATCAACATGGTGGGGGCCATGTTGGGCGTGAACTAGGTGGGGGGGGGGGGGGATCTAGCATAAGTTTTAACCAAGTTAGTTTCTTACTAGTTTAAATCCAAGTATTAGTTACATGTTCTAGTTATTAGATATTTTTAGGAGGTGTTATGATGTTCGGGGATCATAACTAGCTTGGAAATGTTAAAACATTGCTTCTAGTGTAAATTTGGTGTTTCGGGTAGTGTCCGGTTGTTCGGTTGGTTACTGGTTCGTTAAAGTGCTAAACTTTGCAGTTTAGTGTGCTTTATGTATCTTTTTGTGACACTTTTGATTCCCGACACTTAGGAAAGCATTCAGGACCATTTAACCATATTTCTGCATAATATTAGTGTGTTAAATTGCTGATTTTTGCTGAATTTTGCTAAATTCAGCACTCTGGGTGAATTTTAGGCACTTTCCGGCACTTAAACTATCACTAGAAATGCAGTTTTGTGCTCCTTACTTTCCTACACACTACACTAGTGTGGTACTTAGTTTCTGGCTCATTCTGTGTCTCAATGCACTGTCTGTCTATGTGCTGAGTTCTGTCAGCATTTTCCTGATTTATCAGATAACTGTGCTAACTGTACTTAATGCATCATTTTTAAGGCAATACAGCTTTCATGCAATATTGGTATGACATTAAACAACGTATGATGCACATGTATGTATATTGCAGTAATCAGAAAGCAGTTAATTGTAATTCAGCACAGTCATTAGGCACTAATCATGGTTAATTACTTGTACGGATACCTGGATTTTTGACAGTTGTCACAGTCGGGGTGGCAGTGGATGTGTTGACTGGTTGCAGGTGGAGGCGATGATGGCACAGTGGTGGTGGTGAAGGTGGTAGGTTGTGGTGTTGGTGATGAATGGTGCTAGATGAGATGGATTGAAAAAAAACATGGAGAGTGGATTGAATGATTTTGAGGGAATAGAATGCCTTATGGAATGAGTGATTCCATTCCATTGACCAACCAAACACCCCTATTCCATTCCGCCTCTCATTCCTGCATACCAAACACTACCTAATTGAAAATGATATACCCCTCTTGCACTTCAATTTCTCAAATCCCCTTTTACCAATTCCAACTTAATACTTACACATCAATTCAATCGGACAATAATACAAATTTGTGCTGACCTCCACAAATCGAATGCTAGCTAGTAGCTACATAAACCTCCCCTCAACTTATTTGGTCATGAAACACCAAAGGCAGAACAAAAGGTAATAAGAATTTTGACCTCCTCACAAATTGCTTCAGCCAAATGCGGTTGTAAACGAGGGACAATTTACAACTATAGCATTACTTGTGATCTAAACCCGCCATCACCCACCACCACCGGAACCTTAAACCCAACCTGCAAACAACCCAAATCCCCACCCACCACCACATCCACAATCACAACCCGCCACAGTCTCCACCATCACAACCAGCCATCGACTCCATCATCACCATCCACCACCGCTCAACCATCACCATCCACCATCTCAGATTTGTTTATCGTTTGATAGAGAGAGATATATATAAAGAGGGAGAGAGAGAGAATGTGCAGAGGTTTTTTTATTATTACTTTGTTTTTTTTTACACAAAAGTCCTTTTATATAAGTTATTCTCAATAGTTCCTGTGAGATGAATTGACAAGAATGTCCTTATGTGTAAGACACATGACCAAATTTAATAAGAAAAATTAACTGGGTTAGGGCTAAAGGACATAACGTGCAGGATTTTGAAACGGTAAATATATAACTCGTCAACTTTTGTGCCAAATGACACCATCTGAAAAAATGTGTTAACATAAAGGAAAAAACTTATAATTTACTTTTTTTGGAAGTTTACTCTTTTTGAGTAAACTTCCGTTTTGCTCCCTGTGGTTTGGTCATTTTAACGGTTTTGCTCCAATAGTTTAAAAATAGCCATTTTCCTCCCTGATCTTTCGAGTTTGTCGCCAATTTGCTCCCTAATCTTTCGAGTTTGTCGCCACTTTCCTCCCTGATGGAGTTAGAGGCTAGGAGCAAAATGAAGATAAGCTAGAAAAACCAGGGAGGAAAATGGCTATTTTTAAACTATTGGAGCAAAACCGTTAAAATGACCAAACCACAAGGAGCAAAACGGAAGTTTACTCTTTTTTATATATATAAAGTGGGTTGTGAGGTGGAGGTTTATAAAATTATACGTTATGGATACTTTAATGACACGTGTGATCATCTATTGTGGGCCTGACTTCCATTATATAAGAACTTATATATATTTATGAAAAGTTTTCTTTTTAAAACATAAACTTATTTTTTAAAACAACACAAAGTTTACAACGGAACTCGAACATTCAACCTCTACGGAATTAGGCACCATTTAGCACGCAAAGGCACCATTAAGCAAAGGGGTAACTTTGTAGAATAGTAACTAAGTTTTAAAAGAGTTCCAATTAGGTCACTGAAGTTTCAAAAGTGTTCCAATCAAGTCACTCAACATTCATTTTTCATTAAAATTGAGGGTTTTTTCATCCATTTCATAAGTAACCATGGTGATGTGGATTTTTGTTTTTTTTTTTTCTCTTTTATTTGATGCTAACTTTGAGTGATGACATGAATTGTAACTTGTTTTTTTAATTTTTAATGTAATTAAAGTGTTTTTATTTTTAATAAATATAATTTCATATATTAAAATAATCCGACCCCAACATCTTATTCTTCATTTTTTTCTTGACACATAGAAAAAAGGACATGACTCGATTTGAATGTTAAGTTATCTAATTGGGACAAAAACGATACGAGTGACCTAATTGGAACACTTTTGAAACTTGGTTACTATTCTGTGACATATTAAGAAGGGCAAATTGCCCTTAAATAAAAGCCTAACTTAGTTTCTATCGAAATTTTAGTTGAGCCAAACCCATCAAAATAATAATGGAAAAAAAAAAAAGAAGAAGAAGAAAACGGCTAAAGCACTTATTTTAGTCACTAACTAAAATAGGTATATGTTATTATGATGCAAACATGATTTCCATAACTAAATATATTAATTTGAGTTTTTATATATTCTGACCAAACTGCAAACAAGATTAAAAAAAGTTAAGAAAGAAAATTGGCTATAGACTTAAAAAGAAACTTAGGTTAAATTAACTTTTTAACAACAATCCAAATTACTCCTTATTCAACATCATTGCTCATCACGGTGCTTAAACCCTTGATCACATGAGGAATGTCTGAGGGATATCATTTTGCACACCTTGGTACCGTTAGACCAAAGACCTTTTGTTGGGTTAACTAGGTGGGTGCAAATTAAATACGCACTTGCGCAAAAGTTGAAGGATTTATTTCACTTTTATAGTCATTTTTGGTTAATCCGTATCTAACTACATTTGTGTTATTATGATGCAAACATTCTAATATATTGACTGAATATTGTGGGGGTTTAGGTTTTTGGTGGTGGTGGATGTTTAAGGGTTTTTTTTTTTTTTTTTTTTTTTTGTAGTGGGTTTTTTAGGAGCCTTTATACATTTCTTACAATTAGGATCCTTTGTATTTGATCCTAATCCAAGAAGTTAAATATTTTTAGCAAAAGTTCCGCTCTTTTTAGAAGATAAGCTTTTCTTAGAACATCATCAGCCCACATAGTTTACAACGGAACTCGAACATTCGACTTCTGTGGAATTGGCTAAAGCACTTATTTGAGTCGGTAATTAAAATAGGTATATGTTACTATGATGCAAACATGATGTTCATATATTAATTTGAATATTTATTCGGACCAAACTGCAAAGGTAATTAAAAATGTCAAGAAAGAAAATTGGCTTTAGACTTAATGCAAAGGTAATTAAAAGGGTCAATGGCTTTAAACTTAAAGAGAAACTTACGTTAAATTAACTTTTTAACAAGAATCCAAATTACTTCTAATTCAACATCACTACCCATCACGGTACTTAAACCCTCGATCACATGAGGATGGTCAGACGGAGACCATTTTATATACCTTGGTATCCTTAGACCAAAGACCTTTTAGTGGGTTAACTAGATGGGTGTAAATTAAATAGGCATGTGCGTAAAAGTTTAAACACTTATTTCACTCTAGAGTTTGTTGCTTAATAGCTATCTAACTACAATTGTGTATTTGTGTTAGAGCATTACTTTTCTTTCCCCATCTCCATTCTTATAATTACATTAAAAATCATCGCATTCTCTCTTTTTTTAATTAAATAATACTTTTATACATATATCATTACCTTTTCTCTTTCATCCACTCACAACCAATTTAAAAAAATATTAAAAATTAATAGAGGTGAACAATCCCCCCCCCCCCCCCCCCCAATATACAGATAAACAATAACATTTTCTCTCTTCTTCACTGATAACCACTTTTTAAAATATACAGAAGTCACCCACATAAAAATGCACAATGAGATGTTTAGACTTAGAAATCAAGGGATTTCAAGAGAAATCTTAAAAAAAAAATATCAAAGATATTAAGCCAAAGATACTAGAACCATCCATGTAAATATCAAAGATATTTATGTATATTTTATACTTAGAACTCTCTAGATTATGAATGATCTAGAATGCTAGGCAACAAGTATAAATAGGTGATCTTGCCTTATTTGTAAATCACATCCAAAGTTGTATCAAAGCTTCCTTTGTAAAGAGTTCTCAAAGCAATACACGTATTCTCTTGTTCAATACTCTTTGTTCCCTTTTGTTCAAGTCATAAGAATCGAGTTGCAAGTTGATTCAAGGCTGATCTTAGCAAGGAGACTAAGAGTCGTACGCGAGTTGGGAATTTACTCCGCAAAAGTGAAATTAAGCAACCGTGCAGTCTGAATTAGCATCTAACCGCCCAATAAGTAAGGCAACTTGTATATGTGTCCAAGAACAATTGGAACGGTTGGCAAAATACAAAAGTTAAAAAGCTCCATAACAAAATGAATATTAATTATGAAAACCGATAAAAGAACAATGAGAGCTATTAGCCATTATTCATTAAAATGAACAACACTATTAATTATGCAAAAGCCATGTTGAAGCTTTCAGCACTTCCACATCAACAAATTCTAGCAATTGAACAAGAACAGGGATTGGAACTTCAATCCTAAATACAAGAAATGTGGTGAGAGGACAGTTACAAGAAACCTATATTGCAAGTGCGAAAAACTAACCTAACAATGTTTTTGTTTGTGTCATTTTCATGAGCAAGGCACCTTATTGCATGAGTTGCATGCCTTAAGACCATGTTTGCTCTTGGGGAATTGTGGCAGGCATTCCTCTTGATCAGATCAACAATAGGAGGCAAAGGTCGAGCCTTTGAAATGGCATCTTGAGAGTTAGGCTGTTAGACATTAGAAATAGAAAATTTGCAACAACTTTTCTAATTAAAAAAATTAGCCTGATTAAAACACACGGATACCTTGCTTGCAAGAAGTCCAATAATATAAGCACTTCGTGCGGCCTCACCATCATTTTTAAGTTGCCACACCAGTGCTTGAACGACATCACAGGCAAAGAACAGATCCACATTCTCCTCTGTAGACACATACAATATCCGACATGAGTTAAACATAATTACAGTGAATATCGACCAATCAAGCTACCTCTCATTATTCTCTAACCCCTTGTTAATACATCTTAACTAACTAACTAATCTGTAAGTTAAGACTTTGACTCTGTAAATGACAACTTTCAACTATTACAGAATGACACTCAAGTCCTTGGACATTTTAATATCTATTAGCGATTTATGTAGTGTTCCGTGTTCGTTTCACAAAGTGGAATGGAATCTTGATGGAATTGGAATGTTGATTTCACTCCTTATTTTGTTGGTTTCAAAAAGAAAATGAATTAGAATTGAATAACAACATAATCCACATTCCAATTCCATCCAAATTTCATTCCATTTTGCAAAACAAACACACCTAAATTACGAATTAAATTTCAATATCTGCACGAATTCCCATTCCAATTCCATGAAAAGAACACTAACCTTAGGGTTTTAGATTTAGAGGACATACAATATTCGGCATGAGTTAAAAAGGATTTTAGGGTTTCATTTATATTTCAAGAACGAGAACACCAAAAAGAAAAGAATGTGATTTGTATTAATTGTATACCGTGATTTGCCAACTCGGACAGGCGGTCGATCGATTCGGTTACATCAACGTCAGAGTTGAGCTTGACGACAAGATCAGACAATTTAGATAAATTTGTACAGTCTTGTGCAACAACCAGCTTCCTTATCTTCCCGTTTCTTCTTGAGTCCGCCATTAACAACATAAAGTAGATATGTGTGTAATTTGAACGCTTCTATGACAGCGATCTTATTCTTATTTTGTCTTATTTCGTACTCTTAGATTCGCTGCTGATTTTCAACTGAAAAAAGAATTATTATTTATTATAGAGTTAATTTCCCAGATTCGCAAAACATTATTGATGCCGACCAACATCCAAACATTGTCCGTTGGTATGATACCACATATGATGGTGACTTTGTTTATATTTCATTGGAGCGTTGTGATTGCAACCTTTATGATCTAATTCACAACCAGATGTACTCAGAGTTGTTTCCGTTGTGGAAGCCAAATGGGTACCCTTCCTCTAACTTGTTAAGTTTGATGAGGTAATTCAAGCGCTTATGTTAAACTATACCTTTTTGGCGCATCTTTCACCATCATGCATGCTTATTCGTACTTTGACTTGAATGAGCTTGAATTGTTTTTGCTCTTTCTGTCATAGGGATATAGTTGCTGGCCTTAAGCATTTGCATAAGTTAAAGATTATTCACCGAGATTTGAAGCCTCATAACGTGTTGATAATAAAAGGAGAATGCCTATGTGTCAAACTCGCAGATATGGACATTAGCAAGCATCTTGTTGGTGATTATGCATCTTCCTTGGGATCTGCTGCGGCTATTACTGGTAACTAAAATTATCTACATCATACTGAGCTAACTACAATACTCTTTTAGTTATTTTGCTCGATTCTAAACCTTTGTTTTATGTTTCTTTTTTACATAGTTGAGCTGATGACTTTTATCTAATGATTTATACTTTTGTTATGGCGTTGTTATGTTAGTTTCAGCAACTTTAGGATGTCGACCTCCGGAACAAATTCTTGATGGACGAAGCCAAACGCGGGCCATGGATATGTTTAGCTTAGGTTGTGTTCTCTTCTTTTGCATAACTAGTGGCAAGCATCCATTTGGAGACACACCTCCTGAACGTGACACAAATGTGATCTACAACAAAATGAATCTCTCCTTGCTGGAACATATTCCTGAAGCTGGAGATCTCTGCTCTCAATTGCTAAACCATGATCCTGAACTCAGGTACAACATTGTTGTATAAATAGGTGATCTTGACGACAAGATCAGACAATTTAGATAAATTTGTACAGTCTTGTGCAACAACCAACTTCCTTATCTTCTCGTTTCTTCTTGAGTCCGCCATTAACAACATAAAGTAGATATGTGTGTAGTTTGAACGCTTCTATGACAGCGATCTTATTCTTATTTTGTCTTATTTCATACTCTTAGATTCGCTGCTGATTTTCAACTGAAAAAAGAATTATTATTTATTATAGAGTTAATTTCCCGGATAGTCCCTTTGGTTTGTCATTTTTTTCACCTTTAGTCCTCACATTTTCAAAATAGCATGTTTACTCCTTGTGGTTTGTTCACTTGTTACTCGGATAGTCCCTAAAGCAAATGAAAGTTAGTTTGTTCAGTTAATTTTGTGTGAAATTACCAAATTACCATTCTTTCTAATAATAATAACAAATAAGTGGGCCCCACCACTATATTTAAATACAATAACCTATCTCCCACCCCACCCTATCCCCCCTAACTTCTTCCCTATAACATGGAACAGAGGACCGCTACCACGACCCAACTAAAATAGAGGCAAATGGTTAAATTGGAAAAGCAAAGGAAATTGAAGCGACCTTTAATCACCTGCGTTGGACCTGTCGGATCTTCACACATTTTTTTCGTCGTTAATCGCCGGTGGCAGATCTTCACACCAGGGATTTTAGATTCTATCTGTTTGGCTATGAATGGCCATAGTAACATGTTCACAAGTAGTGATCATAGAGTGGATCAAGTGTAAGATCAAAAAACTTGAAGAAGGGTTGTTGTTTACAAGTTCTCCCTTCCCATCTTTAATTAATTTAATACAAGTGATTTGTGGAGTGATCCTTAAACTCCGAAGGGTGAGTTTGGGGCATGAGAGCCCCCTCTGGGTGAAGGAATTCTAGGATTTTGGAAGAGAAGGGATGAGGAGAAATGGTGAACCCAAGGCCTCTATTTATAGTGGAAATTTTGCTTGGACGCCAAGGATGTCTTCTTTGGGGAGACAAGGCTTGTCCTTTGATCCACTCCTGTCCCCTTTTGCCTCCTTGCATTTTTGTCTCATATAGGAACTTTCATGAAGCTTATTTCCTGGAGAAAGGGCATGGCCATGCCCAAATAATGCATGGCCACGCATAACTACTGTTTGTTGAAACAGTATACAAACACGCACGGGCGTGTCAGGCTATGCACGAGCATGCCTAGTCATTTGCCCGACAGTTCGTTATCCGTCTTGTCCTTTCCCGGAACTTTTTGTTAAGAATTCTATTACGGGCACGGGGTGTGCCTAGGTGTGCATGGTCGTGCATGGACACGTGTCCCAACATAGCTTGAACATGTGGCATTCTTATCGGTTTTCGAAGCTTTAACGATTGGTCTTTAGCTAAGCACGGGCGTGCCTAGGTGTGCACAATTGTGCCCCCGCACATCGTGGAGTTTTGCTAACCATTCTTGGGTTGACTTGTTGACTTTGTGCTCCTGGGTGTTGTGCATAGCCATGCCCAGCATGCCTATCTGGCAACTTGTTGATTTCCCTGAAATCTTGGATTTTTGCCTTGTTTATGCTCGTTTTTCACTTCTTAGTATCCTAAGACCTTGGAAACATGCATATGTCAAATATGAACGATTTAGGTAGTATTTTTTACTAAAAAGTCATAAAAGTACTTAGAATTATGGGTAATTATGCACTAAAAATATGTATAATTGATAGCACATCAGATCACTCCAAGAAAACACTTGTAATAGCTTGGTTTGAGAGAGGGAGAACTTGTAATCAACAACCTTCACTTTGTTGTTTGATCTACACTTGATTCACCGTGATCCTTTCCTCGATCATTGCTTATGGACAAGTTACCATGGCCATTTCTAGCTAAACCCTTTGTTTAGCTTGGGTTGTAGATGAAGTTTAGTATGAATTAAATGTTTAAAATTTAGCAAAGTGGCCTATGACAACCCATATATACACTAATAAGGGAAATCCCATATAGGAGAAGTAGTTGACACATTTGTGGAAATACATCTTATGATCAACCCTCGCTTATCGAGGATATCATTGTTTGCCTGCATGGTCTATATGTTAGGCTTCAATGATAAATCTAATATTGGTTACACAACTTGTCTAACATGGTCTATATGTTAGGCTTGGCGCGAACCCAGAGTTGGTGAACCCATGTTAAAATATACATGTCTTTATATATATATATATATATATATATATATATATATATATATATATATAGGGTCGGGATTTAGAGAAAACGGTGGAAAGTGTGAGAACGGTGAAAACGCTTATCGATCGTCCGATCAAAACAATCTATGGACTAGATTGGCGCGGTGGCGTTTTCGTAAATAACATCAATTTTATTACGTGGACGCGCTTCATTAAGGGTAAAAGGGTCTTTTGACTTCTCCACACAAAACGCCATCTTATGAAATAAAACGCCAAAAACAAAAATCTCAGACCATTCCCAGTAAAAACGCCATTATATATAAAACGCCAAACTTAATTAGAGTAAAATCCCGCCTAAAAAACCGCCAAAAAATCCTATATATACAACATCTCAGACTTTCAATTAAAAACACAAACAAAAACCCAAACGCCATATTTCATATATCCCATTCGCCTTAGAACGCCAAAAAACCCAAACATCAAATACCTTCTAACCCAAAGCGTTTTTTTGAAATTCAGTTTGGTTGTCTGTAAGATTTCGCTCAATGAAATGGGGTGGACAACATTGTCAGTTATCTTTCTTAAGTGGGGATGTTGTCCATTTCATTGAGTAAAATCTTATTGACTAATTCTCAACTTCCATCCAATTTATAACGCCAAAACATACAAAAACATTATTGAGCTTTGTTGTCAATAAAGTTTAGCTGTATGGGGTGGACAACATTGTCAGTTATCTTTCTTAACAGAGGATTAACAATGTTGTCCATCTCATACAGCAAAACATTATTGATTTTAGCATGATCAAATTTTGAGGTTTAAGGTGCTCTTATTTCGTGGCGTTCTATTTATCGATAAAACACCAAAAAAGTTAAAAAATCAAACATCGTTCATTGTGAAATTCAAGATTGTTGGCTGAAAAAGGTCTAAACTCAATAACATTTTGCTGCATGAGATGGAGAAATCTTCAAGAAAAAGATGTTGATGTCAGACTGTGTGCTTCCAAACAGCGACACATAAAACTACTTGAAAAACAAAAAAACAAAATGAATCATACGAAAGTCGAACCAGCTAGTTAACATGATTCAAAAAAGAAGAAAGAGACTGCTGACAGTGAAGATTTGAAAGATCAATTGTTTATGTATTTTTTTTTTTATTTTCCTTTTCAGTTGATTGTTATATAATAAAAACGCCATATATAATAAAAACGCCAAAACAACCAAAACGCTTGTTTAAACGATATCATCCCGTTAAACGCCACCAAAAACTCCCAAACTATAATAAAATTACTTTGAAAAAGTATTATAAAAAACCAAAAAAAAATTAAAAAAATAAAAAGCAAACTTGAAAATGTAACTAGAAACAAAAAATACAAATCAGTAATACTGAAGATAGGGAAAATTTATTATATTAGAATCTAAAACGCCAAACTTGAAAGATGGGACGTGTTACAGACTTCAGAGATAAAGCTTATCAAAAACAGTAATTACAAATAGTAACTGAAAAGACGAATACTTTATTATAATAATGCACCGCCTAACTTAGGCGCCAAAAAGACATCCTATAAAATGATACGTCTCAGCAACTTCCATTTGATCAAAAAAAAAAAAAAAAACAAACGCCAATATTACTAAATACCACTCAATGAAAAACGCCAAAAAAAAATCAAAGATGGCTAATATGCCTTCTTGGATATTCATAATTGTTCTTCGTGAAAGTTTCACTGAATGAATTATTATCAGAAGGGAGTAACTCAGAAAGATTTTGCTGCATGAGATGGACAAAAATTCAAGAAAAAGATACTAATCCCAGTCATATGGCATTTTGTATTTTTTGTTCTTGAAGAAAGTTTGGATGACGAGAAGAGATCAATGACAACGAAGAGTGGATTGATTATAAAGATGAAGATCAAGATAAAGAAAAAGCGAAAAACCCACTCACACGACATAGATCTATGTCGCCAAACATTCACAGAAAAGCCATATCAACAGACGAGCAGGCAAAAAAATCAAACCGATGGGTTTGTTAAGTTTTACATAAAACGCCATATATTTGGTGACAGTTCTAATACTATTAAAGAAGAGAGAGACTGATGACAGTGAAGATTGGGAAGAGAGATCCGATTAGGATTTTTAATTTATTTTCTTCGCTTGTATTTTTTTTCCTGTGGTTGAAATATAATATAACAATAGTAAAACGCCAAGATAACACAAACGCCAAAATGTTTATAAAAAATAATAGAACAATGGGCCATCTTGTTTAAAACGCCTTTGGAAAACGCCATTCAAATAGATAATGGCATACGATTTGAATAAACGCCAAAATGTTAATACAATGAAACCATTAAATATTGAATTTGGTTAACGCCAAAAATCTTAAAAACCAACAATATTGGGAAAAGCGGAACTGGAAAAGTAGAAGATGAAAGGACAAAAAAGTCTCTCCGCCCTTTTCTAAGCGGCGTGACACGTGTTGGGCCAGGAAGCGTTCTCACCGTTCTCACACTTTTGAGCGTTTTCTCCTGATCCCGTTTCTCTCTCTCTCTCTCTCTCTATATATATATATATATTATAACGCCTCCCGTAAATAAAGATCAATCACCTCAACTAATCACAAGTGTCATTAGCAACCTGTGGGAGCACCTGACATATCCTCGGTGATATCTAAGTGAGATCGGGGTCAAAAGGATCGAAAACCATAGTGATTTGTTGAAGAAAGAAGAGTAAATTGTCTTTAACACAAATTTAAGGAATTGCTCTTTAAAAAGAGTCTTCTTCTAAGGTTGGGAAATGAATTAATTTTAAGCGGCTCTAATTCTATTTTAACCACAAAGTCATAATTTGTAAATCTAAAGAAAACTCGTCGGTAGCCTTAGCTAGGATTCGGGCTTTTGAATTAATTGACCACACTACTTGCCAATAACCTAACTATAATTCATTCCAAGTGGAGTCGAAAACCCACAACAACACTCTTCGTGCTCTTGATGTTGTCTACTAATTCTCTATTACTTGCTTTTATTTTCTAGTTTTATATATAAATTAACAAACATCCAAAAGATAATTCATCAACTAGTTGGTGATTTAAAGTTGAATAGTAAAAGTCGTATAATCCTAGAACAATGAGAGCTAATAGCCATGATTCATTGCAAATAATGTAGCTCAATCTTATAAAACAATATTAATCTTAGTAAGTTTGTGTGCCGCCTTTTCAATTTATTGTTGGATGTACATATATACTCAGTCAAAGAAGCATATGCATGGAAACACACACATAGACATATCACACGAGTGTGTAAACAAAGCACATTGTATGACATATGTAGTATGTCATTCTTATATATAGAAGAAAGAAATGGTACCTAAGAAGTTGAATTACGAGATGGAACGCTCCAGCATCATAAATTTGAGTTTGTAGTTGTGAGGATCCCCGAGAAAGAATGTTAATCAAACCAACCTAAGAGGGCACTTAGAAGTAAATGTCAGGTACGTAAACCATAATCAAATATCTTATTACGGAAAAATAATGAACACTATTTGGTTTTTAGAAAATGGACGACTCACAGCTTGATGGCATATAGAATAGTTTTCAGACCAGAGCAGTAGAACAAGGTTTGGTAAAGCTTGATAATCAACTATCTACAAATTATTTAGGAATGAATTAAACAATAAATTAAGTAAATTCGCTAGCCAACCAATACAAGCATCAAACCTCAGTCTTAATTTCATAATTGTCATGAGCAAGTGTACGCAAGAGTTTTATTGCGGCTTTCAACGCCATCTCATCATAATGGGTTTCAATAATTGAACAAGAAATGGAATAACACCTTCCATCCTGAAAAGGAAAATGTTCGAAGATACCACTTGAAACGCAACTCCAAAGCAAGCACAAAAACCAACTTAACAATGCCCTTCGTGGGCTCAATTTCATGAACAATGTGGGTTAGAGCATGTGCTTCTTGATGTACAATCATGTTCGCTTGTGCTGTATTTTGGATGTGATGCCTCTTGAGCAGTTTAACAATATAAGGCAAAGATCTTTCCTTAGCTATAAGTTCTTGATGTATAGGCTATTAGAGATTGAAAATCAAACATTTGCAAGTGACTTTATAAATGATATAAACTATATTCTTTAAGGCAGTGTTTTGTTTAGCCTAATTGAAACACATGTATACCTTGTATGCAAGACGTCTAATGATAGAAACACTTAATTCCGCATCCTGTCGATCCTTTTTTTAGTAAACTGATCAATGCTGGAACAACTCCACAATGAAAGAACAAGTCCACATTCTTCTCTACAGATAAAACCGCCTCGTCTCTCGCCGCCTCTAGGGGTGTTCAAAAGTATCCGAATCCGATCTGAACTATCCAAAAATTCGGATATCTGAATTTTTCGGATTCGGATAGTGATTGTAAAAAAAATTTAGATATTTCGGATATCCGAAATATCTAAAAATATATAAATTTATTTTCAGATACTCAAAATATTTTTCGGATATCCGAAAATATCCAAAAAATATCTGAAAATGTACATTAATATCCGAAATATCTTGTTTAAAAAATAAAAACAAATAAGTAAGTGGATATTCAGATATCCGAAATTTTGGATACAAATTCAGATAGTGAAACCAGGTATCCGAAAATTTCGGATATCCAAATTTTCGTATATTCAATTTTGAACACCCCTAGCCGACTCTACCTTCGACCTATTCCTGTTTCTTTTGGATTCCGTCATTGAATGTTTGTTTGCTTGTTTTTTTAATAACGACTATAAAGTGGGCCCAGTTGGAGTTGTGTGTGTGTGTGTAAGATTTGGTGTCTTATCTCTTTTACGAAAGATAGATACTTAACAAAGTCGGTGTTCGTGAACTAATCTGGAAACGTGTTAGTGTTATATTTATACATAGTAAGTTTAAATATACTACTTAGAGCATTCGGAATCCTTCCACCAAATATTTGTGAGTGTGTTTTTTATATTATGAAAAGTGGTTGTAAGTGAGGAAAGAGAGAATATTATTGTTCACCTATATGTGTATTTGAGTAGACATTGTTCACATTCTATAAATTTTATGTTTTGAAAGTGGGTGTGAGTGGAGTAGAGAAAAAATAATGATAAAAGTATAAAAAGTATTATTTAATTGAAAAAAAGAGAGAAAAATATAGTTTTTTTAGTGTAATTATAGGGTAGAAATGATGGAAGGATTATGAATGCTCTTAGATTTTGTATAATATACAGATACTTTTTTAAATTTAGTTATGATGTTTTTTGGGTTTTTAGTTCGTGTATTCAACTTTCGAAACTTTGTTTTTGTCTTGAAAACATAGCGGACTTTGAGTTAATAATTTGTTTCCCGTAATAATACGGGGGATGCGGATGAGGGATGAGATGTAGAGATCGGAATTGGGACGTGAATGCTCATACCGAATTCTACCCTCTCCACCATTGATTAACTTAGTTAAGGATTCTATATATCAAGATTTAGGCCCTGTTTGTTTGCATCTGAATGAATCCATTCAGAGCCTACCTCTGAATCGGTCAGAGGTATAGGCTGTTTGGTTCACAAAACATTCACCTCTTAACTGAACCATTCAGCTCTGAATGATTCAGCTACTTTTGTATGCTGAATGAAATATTTGACACTCATGCCCCTTCCCTAACAAAAGAAACAACTGCTCTTCGCGACACCATCATCTCCTCCCCTCCCCTCTCCTCTCCTCCACCACTCTGCCGAACCAAAATCAAACCGGAGCCGAACCAAAATCAAACCGGAAACAAGAAACAAGGTAGAGAGAGAGAAAGTTAGGTGGACCGGAGCCGAACCAAAATCAAACCGGAAACTCACTTGAAACACCCGGAGCAAACCTAAACCGAACACGAGAACCTAAGCCCGTGAGCGGTGAACCGATCCTGAACTCGAAGCCGAAACCTGGACCGACATCAAATCTGAACCCGTGACCTGAACATTTGAACTTGAGCCGAGCCGAGACCGCCGTAGCGGTGGCGCCGTCACCACCGGAGCTCTCTCTCCTCTGTCGATCTTTCTCTTTCTTCGATCGATGTGGTGGGTGTGGCTACCAGAGATTTCTGTAACCGGGGGGGGGGGGCATAGGTGATTCAGCGGGTTTCACAACCGGCACCGGCCGACACTTCGGCTCCGGTCACCGGTCGAGCAAACGAGAGAGACAAAGGATGTTGTTGTTGTCTGTGTGTGTATAAGATACATAAAGAAAAAAAAAGGAAAGTTTGGTGGAATGAGATTTTTTTTTGTTTGAACGGTAGGTGGAATGAGATGAGGATGGAGAATAACATTTATATATATTTAATAATAAAATGGTTTTTTTAATTAAAAGGGGTAAAAATGTCATTTTACACAGCCATTCAGATGTGCAACCAAACAGCACTTTACTGGTTCAGCACTTACTGGTTCAGAGCCTCTTACCCATTCAGACCTCTTATTCATTCAGCACTTATTGATTCAGATGTTGCCAAACAGCCCCTTAGATACAAACACAATTTAATCCAAATATTTAGGGCAAAATTGTCAAATTCGAACGTGAAAATTTTCGCACAACATTAATATCTAAACTCATAACTTACTCTAAAAAATGAAGTAATTTATCATTCTAGTTTGGTTTGAATGAATTATTTGGAGGTCGATGGCTAAAAGCCCATCATGAGCAGCCCAAACGAATTCAGGCCCACTTAAATCTTCCTGGACCACTTAGGGGCTGTTTGGTAGCCTCTGAATGGTCATTAAGAGGCTACCTCTTAATGGAACCATTAAGAATTTTACCAACGGGAAGGTAGAAGAATGTGACATGTGATGATTTACCATTCAGAGGTAACCTCTTAACCATTCAGACTTGAGGTTACCTCTTATTCATTCAGAGGTTTTAAACCATTAAGATGTAGCATCTGAATGGTCATTAAGAGGCTACCAAACAGCCCCTTAGTCGCGTTCATCAGTCCATTACCCTCACCGCTCACGTTAGCCCAAGACCCCGCATACAAGGAATGAGTTAACCGAATACTCACCGAAAAAACCTCCTCTCCTACTCCCCACTCACCGATCCACCACCCGGTATCATTCCCCCCGCGGCAACTCCACTCCCCGCATCCACTCACCGATATCACTCCGACCACCACCCTTAAGTATCAAATCTTCTCCTCATACTCATACTCGATACATGCTCCCTCAACGATTCAAATAATTCGCAGCTACAAGCTACAAAGTCATGACAGGGTTGATGGTGCAGCGACTAAATTTACAGTTGCACAAAATAAAAATAAAAATAAAATCAAATGGCTAAAAGGTCATTTAAAAACAACTGGATGGTAAACCAATTAAAAATAAAACAACCGGAACAAATAAGAGAGGGAAAATGTTTACCATTTTTGGCGATTGCGAACAGAAAAGCTCCATGACAAGCCTTAAATCAGCAGTCCTGCATAAAAAGATCAAATGGTGCAACTACTAAATTTACAGATGCACAAAAGCGGCTACAAGCTACAAAGTCATGACAGGGTTGATGGTTTAATAAACTGATTTTGTCTCGCAGCTAACGTCAGCCCTATGTATCAACATGATCTTGTGACAACGGGGTCAAATATGGTAAATAAAATTAAAAAAAAAAAAGAGGCCCAAAAAGGTTGAGCAACATTTAAAATACGATAAATAATAATTCAAAGTAAGCTACACAATAATCAAGTACTAAAATAATTCAGAGAAAGATATGTCTCTCTGCAGTCTGCTGCCAATCAAGGGCCTCTTTTTATGCAGATGATGTAAAGCAGCCTCTATTGATTTGCTTCTTTGCAGTCTTAGTATCTGCGCCTCTTTCTCTGTAGATGGTATGATCACATGATGTAGTCCCCATATCTAACAATCCAAGGTCTGTTTTGATTTGCTTTCCCTGATGGCATGAAGTCCCAAAGTGTAACAATTCAAGGCTTTCGATGCATGTAATCATGGCATTTACATAAGAAGAAGAACTGGTCAAGTTGACAAGTCTCGATGGCACCCCTGTCTCAGGATCATGATAATCTATGATCCCCTTAGAGTAACAACCTCTGAACACCAAATCACCGTTGATGGACTGTATGGGTTGACGCATATCCAACTTAAAAGCAGGAGACCAAATGGCATCAGTATTCCTCACCCAAATCCTGCTGCTAGCATCAACATCCTTTGAAGAAGAAGAAGAAACCACAGCCAGACAACCTTTGATGACTGTCACTGTATCGGTCTCCCAACTAGGTTCAGGCAACTCAATGGTAGAAAAAACCTCGGAGCTCAGATCGAACGTCATCACAAAACAACCACCACTGCGTCTAAAATAACTTTTCACAGCCCAATGCAGTGCTCCGTTGAAAAGACACATGGGAGATTTCACGACCGATAAGCGATCCATATCAGCATGGGAAGCAATCTCACGCCAAGTGTGTGTCTTCATGGTGTAAACAAACGAAACCTCTCCTCCTCTCACTGTCCACAAAATCTTGTAATCGTCGATACTTGGGTCGAAACCAAACCCTATGGCCAAGCCAGGAGTCCAAACCGGAGGAAAACGCACGGTTGCTTTGCGCCTGATTGAAGGGTTCCACAGATGAATAATTCTTTTGTCAAATTCATAAACACAGAGAATCCCGTTACATGAACCAACGATATTCACATGTGCGAAAGGATACTTGACTGGTGTTGTGCCCATGTATGACAGTTGCCCCTCCCCTGCCGAATTTATTGTATACATGCTTTTAGTGATTCCTTCTGCTTTGTAATTAACACGGTGTATCACCGTGAATTTCTTCGGGGATCGAACAGCATGCAATCGGATGAAATCTGGACTGCCGATCATACCACATATTGATTTCGACACTGATCTAAACCGGAGAAGGGATTGCGTCGGTAACCTTGTGAAGATTTCAACAATCAGCTCTGGGCACAGGTGGTTAAGCGCCGTCGCCATCAGAACAAAACTTCCTTCGTTCCTATCACTCCAGATCTCATCTGGGATGCATTTATACCCAGTTACCCACCCGTCTCTCGTGACAATTAGAGGCGGTTAATCAATACTTTAAAAAAAAAAAAAAAACTCAGTTTAATAGCATGCACGCATGTGTTTCGGTTACCTGTACATACTACTTATAACATGATTTTAATAAAAATTAGACATAAATAAAAGAGTTAATTGCCCAGATGGTCCCTGTGGTTTCACGTTTTTTCACGTTTAGTCCCCACCTTTTGAAAATAGCAGGTATGCTCCCTATGGTTTGTTATTTTGTTACTCGGATAGTCCCCTGAGTAGATGCAGTTAGTTTGAAAATATCAGGCATGCTCCCTATGGTTTGACATTTTGTTACTCGGATAGTCCCCTGAGTAAATGTCAGGGGACTATCCGAGTAACAAAATGACAAACCATAGGGAGTATACCTGCTATTTACAAAAGGTGGGGACTAAACGTGAAAAAACGTGAAACCACAAGGACCATCCGGGTAATTAACTCTAAATAAAAATATGTGTGTCAAACAATTTTTGTTTTAATAAAGTTTATGAATTATAAAGTAACTTTATTAAAGCCCAAGAGTAGTAGCGGTTGTCCACCAATAGCTAATGGTCACTCTTCATCCGGGTTGATTTGTTATGGTAGCAAAGGGAAAATGCTAAAAAAATGAAATACAAAAAGGAATAAAAGTAGAAAGACTAAATATGTACACTACCAAAAGTTAAAGCAGAGGGAAACATGCATATAAACAAAGTTAACCAGTAAAAAGAAGGGTTTTTTTTTTCTAAAAACAAAGGGGCTAAACACGTATATTAACGAAGTTGAAAGTTTAAAAGTAAAATACAAAAAGCAAAAATCAGTTACTTAGGGTATGTTTGGCATGAAGCTTTTAGCAGCTTCTAGCTTTAAGCTTTTAAGAAAAAGCTCTTGCTCAATAAAAAGCCTTGTTTGGTTGAAGGAGCTTGAAACTTTTAGGTTAGAAGCTTGAAGCTTTTGGTTGAACGCTCCTACTAATAGCGTTTAGAAGGAGCTACAAGCTTTTAGGAAAAAATTGACTAATTTAACCTCTAAAAATAATGAAATTTTTAATGCACAAGCTTTTTAATTTTTTAGTTTTGTCCATTTTGGTCATTTTATACATTTAATTAAAAGTTTCAGCTACTCTACCAAACACCAAATATATCTAAAAAGTTACAGCTACTAGATACCAGCTACAACTACCAGCTTCCAGCTTGCAGTCACCAGCTATCAGCCACCAGCTACTTTTACCAAACATACCCTTAAAAGAATAAAAATAGAGGGACTAAACTTGTAGAATACCAAAGTTTAAGTTGAGGGACTAAATACGCATATAAACAAAGTTAACCAATATGAAGAAAACTTTTTTTTAAAACAGAGGGGCGAAACCCATGTATTAGCGAAGCTGAAGTTTTAAAAGTTAAATTGAAAAAGAATCGACCAATGAGGGGGTGCTAGGCAACTACCTTACACTATTTCCCCTCATATTTATTGTATGTATATAAAATTAACTAGTTGATTTTTCGCACGCGCGTTGCGGCGGGGACCCAATGACTGCAAAACGCGTGTCAGTGACGGTAAGCAGATACCGAATATCAAAACATAAATAAAAATGTCGTGAAAAGGATAGTCACTTCGTCCTAAAAAAAAGCGATTTTAGATAACCTAATATATAATAATAGGACCCACACGTGCTACACGTTGGAAATTCGGTTGTTTTCAGTTCAGTTATTACGGTGCTAACACGTTAAAATATGGATGAGCTCGGTACCGGTAACGGTACCGAAAGTACCGATCCGGAAAATCATCAAAATTAGGTACCGGCACCGAAAATGATCGGTACAATACGGTATGGTATTTGAAGGTAAATATCAATAAATACAGGTATGGTGCTAGACCGGTGTCGAACCGAAAGTAACGATTCTGAAAACGCGAAAAGGTGGGTACCAAATTGGTACCGAAAATGATTTGGTATAGTAAATTTGGTACCGATACGATACCGGTTTGATTACAGGATTTGATACGATTTGCTCATCAATAATCCAAATATCCAAGTTAATTTTACATGCTACAATTCATTCATTAAAGAAAAGAAAAAAATAAAGCAACATAAGTTGTGTATATAAAACATCATTCAAACGAAATACAGTTTACTTACTATGTGTATGAAAAGTAATATAAACGGTGCAATTACTTGCATTGCTACGTTGCTACGGGATTTGATGAGCTCGGTACGAACTGGTACGGAAAATACCGTTACCGAAATCCCCAAAAGTGGGTACCGGTACCGAATATACCTGATACGATACATATCGGTACCGGTACTGGTACGACACAGGCATTTGAGGGTAACAACAGATGAATACCGGTGTCGAACCGGTACCGAAAATACACCCGGTTTGGTAAATTCGATACCGATACAGGTACCCGATACCAGCTCATTCCTTAGTAATATTACTATCAATTAAATTCAATTTTTATTACTATACTCATTTGTTTACTGTTCATTGAGTTATCTTTTTAATATATAGGATTTGTTTACTGTTCATTGAGTTATCTTTTTAATATATAGGATAATTCATTCATCTAATATATTAATATATATCATGTAAATAAACATTTTCCCGTCTATTAACTTGCAACTTTTGTTGCTCCTCACACTTTGCTGTTCAATTTTTTAGGCTTTTGATTGGACCACCACCCCTCCTGCCTTCTCTCCTCCTCTAAGACTGTCCGCAATGCAACGACCTGCATTTACTACATGCATCCTAGTCATCACTGTCACATCAACTTTTAACCCATTCTTCCCACATGCATTCTCTCTCCTCTTTTTAACTCCAACCCATTCTTCCCACATGCATCCTCTCTCTTCCACATCACCATTTCTTTTTCTAAAAAAATCACATAAGACTCATCTTAAAAGGCCCACATTCACCTTCTATCTCCTGCATGTAGGTGCACTTCCCTACATGCAACCCCCCTTAACGCTCTGTTCCCGAGTTAACTTAATGAGGGATAAGAAAAGAAAGAAAAAATGAGAAAGGAAAGGATGAGAAAGGAAAAAAAAAGATGTCTTTCCCACCGTTTCCTCCCAAATTGAAAGGAAAGAAAAATTAAAGAATTTAGCCTAGTTTTCCTGTCATTTCCTTTCTTTTCCTTCCTTAAATGAAACTCGGGAACACGACATGTTTTATTTTCCTTTCTTTTCCTTCCTTAAATGAAACTCTGGAACACAAAATATTTTTAATTTCCTTTTGTTTTCTTTCCTTTCCTTCCGTTAGTAAACTCTGGAACACAGTGTAAATGTCACCTACCCCAATGCTTCCTTTACAAATGCATCCTCCATATCATCAAGTGAAACCCCCCAACAACAAGAAGCGTTGGGGGCAGTCTAATACTTTGTGCATAACAACAACAATTATAGTCATCAACAGCAACCACCAAGCTACAGCCATATATGCCTCAGCCACCTCACGTCGCCATCGTCATCCACAATCAGATATGGTCGTCTTTATTTCTCTATTTCTAAAACAACCCACCGACACTACAGATCGAAACCCTAGATGTTATTGTGGTGGTGGGCAGTCGTGGTAGTGAAGAGATTTCTTGCTGGTCCTTTAAGCTTTACGGTGGCGAGATGGTGGGGGTGGCAGACGGTGGCTTGGTATGGTCGTGGTGGTGGTGCTATGGTGGTGTTACAGTGTTTTGTTGCTTAAGAAAATGAAGAAAAAATTAGGGTGAAGGTTCCAATTGTGGATAAAAAAGAAGATAATACGGGTTGTGATAAAGAAATTAGGGTTACAGGTTTTGTTGCTTAAGAAAATCAAGAAGAAAAGCAAGTTTGAGGCTTGGGAATACACAAAATACAAAGAGTCAAAACCAATTTGTTTTGGCTTTGGAATCGAGATGAATTATATAAATATATTAAACCCATTAAGTCTAACCACCTTCCAAATCGATATCCACCGTTAGATCTTGCTGAGATGAAATCTGGGCCGTTTAAACTCACTAAAATAACCGCTTTGGTGGCGGTTCCAAGAGGTTATGGTCGGTTTTTGTTTCTGGTGGTTACCTCCATCTTTTGCTACCCACTATCTCCATAACTCAACCACCTAAATGTCACCTTTAACCGTTTTAAGTAGTGATTCTCTCTCATGTCCCTGAATCTACGCTCCCCTAACTTCTCTCTTCGCCGGTTACCTATTTTTCGCCAGTTTACAGCGGTTGTCTCTCCCCTAACTTCTCCCACGTTCCCACTGTGTATAAAACTATCACAAGACATCCTCTCCAATCCATTATACACCATCCTCTCGAATTCTCTGCTCCTCTCTCACCAAGAAAACCCAAATCAACAATCGAATTTTCTCTGGCCGTCTCTCCCCCAACCAAATCCAAATCAACAATCAATTGTTGATTTGCATCCCTAACCCAAAAGGCATAGAAGCATCTAATTGTTTACACCCAAATTGGAAAAATTAGGGTTCGCTTTGTTAAATGTGAAGTGAGTCGCTGGCCACTCGTGTCCACCGCCACCATCGCTACCACTGAAGTGAGCCGCTGACCAACTGCCACCACTCTCCTATGGATGCCTAACATCCATCGCCACCATCGTTGTTGGGGGTGAGAAACAACTGCATTTTAATCTTATAATGAATTTGATAAACACATAATCTTAGATCTAAATGTGCAGGTTTGTGTTGAAGTCGACGATTGTTGCGTCATTGGATCAGGAAGAATGAACAAGGACGACGGGCGGTGTTGGTGAAGATGTAGGATGACGGGTGGCACTGGTGTTGTTCCCAGAAAAAAAACACAATCTCGGTTTCGGTGAACCTAGGGTTGCTCCATGACCTCATACGAAGGTGGTGATGGATTCTGAGTAACCAGCAACGATGGTTAAAGGATTCAAGTGGGTGAAGACGATCCAACATGTTTTCTGGCGAGTCTCCTGTAAGTTTCTTGTGGTTTTCATGTCTCTATTTTAACCCATCGGTGTTAGTGAAGGAATTTAAGCGGCAAAGACAAGAAGCTAGAGTTCCGGCCAAGTACGGCAAGGTTCCGGTGACCTGATTCAGGTGTGAATTGTATCATCCGAACAAAATGGTTAAAAAATCGAAATGATATTTGTGTGAATTGAATCTTTATGCACTTTGTAGTTATGGCGATAAAGCTGACCAGCTCAACATTTTGCAAAAGCCGCTACGGTTTCGGCTGCGTTTAATCCCGAGATTGATTTTGCTTCTCCTTTGGATGGTGATGGTCATGGAAGGTTGGTGTTCTTTTTTTTTTTTCTAATAACTTTTATATTTGTTATCGGCTTTTTATTAAACACGTGATGATTACTTGAGCATATTGATTTTTGGTCAAAAAATGTAAGTGAACTGTTTCCATTATATCTGGAGTTTTATGCTAAGAAGGTTGTCTACTGAAGTTTAAAAGGTAAATGTAGTTTTGGTGATGAATACAGGGACCTATGGACTTCGTTGACTTCTGCTGAACCAAGAAGAGAAGTAGAAATTTTGGATTACATATATCCAGGTATGACATTTGCGACTGTGAACATGGATACAACTAGTAGCGGATTCAAGTTACCGAAGGATTGTGCAATTTGCCCAAAGTTGTGTTCACCCCTTTCCATGTAAGGTTATTAACCATTGAATTGATTTACACATTAATTATCTATTTGGAACACACAATATATAATTTAGTGAGCTTTGTTGAATTTAGGGGCATTCATTATTGGTTTAGTGTTGATTATAACTTGAAATTAGTGAACTTTGAAGTGAATCTGGTATGAATAGGATATCATTTTTTTTTGAATCGTAATAGGATATCATTTTGATGGTCTTTTTGAAATATGGCATGGCCTCTATTTGAGACCAAATTAACTTTTCAATTATGTATTTTTTCAGTTAGACGGAGCGTTATTTATATGGATGATGTGTTACTCTTGGAAAGTGGGGAGCAAGGATCGGTTTTTTGTGAGGATAAATGTTGGTTTCAATGGGCAGAAGCCGAAAAGGTTTATTTACTTCTACTCTTATATGGTGTCAATATTAATTTTTTATGGTCAATTATTATTATTATTATTATTATTATTATTATTATTTTTTTTTTTTCCAGTTGGGCATAGTGGAAAGATCCCATATTGTTTCCCATAGTTTGGACCTGGCATGATGCAACAGGTATGCTTCCTATCAAGTTAATAGATCATATGCTTTATTAAACAGTTACTTTCTTGGCTTGAACATTGCCTAAACCCTATTTTATAATTAACCATAAATTACTAAACCTGTAAATATGTATACGGGTAAATATAATACTTAATTACTAAAAAATACATTAATTGCTTATTCTGAAAGTGGCAGATAGTTATTTTGGAGCAAGAGGATATGTCATTTGTTCATGATGATTATTTATTTAAACATATAGAAGATATGCTACAAATTTAACTTAATATGCAATATAATTAGTGCAGGGCACAAACACGGAATTTCCTTGATTATATTTTAGTCAAACTCAACACCATTTGCAGTGATCCATATCTACCACCATGTGCAGTATACCAGGTCACTTGAGAAAGAACTTGCTGAGGCTTTGTGGGAAAATAACACCGGGTTGATAGGTATTAACTATGAACCCAAGAATTTATATGACAGCCGTGAACGTCATGTGCACATTTGGCAAGTTTGACCCGTTTACTTATAAATGGGTCAATTTGGGGCTTTGGGCTATGTTTTATATCTACCAGATCAAACTAACGGGTAAATTCAACATAAATACATTTAGAGAAATGAGTCAAAGGTCAATAAAATATGTTTTAATTACAGAAGTAGATTAATATTAAAAAAACTATCATTTTTGTAATCATTTTGGCAAAACAACAGATATATATTTATAAAATCATAATTAGGACCAAATGTGTTTTAAAAACAAGCCACAAAGCTTAAGCCTGATCTTGTAGATGATGATTTTTAGTAACAAGGGAACTTACTGTTGTCAATTTTTTGTATTTCAGCTTCCTGACCAGGGACGAATTCATCAGTCAGAAGTATATGTAAAAACAGTTAAAAAGGAACACGATAACGATGCATCTTTACCTGAGACCGACTTGAAAGAACTTTAAGAATTTATCTTCACATGAGCCTTAAATATTAAAAAGTAGAAGCCGAAAGAGAAGAGCTTATACCAGGTAAATTATATCTTCTATAACTCATTAAATGTTAATATCCAAGATTAGTATCCATTTTAGGAAGACCAAAAGTATGATACACTGATTGATGACTTCATAAATTTTGATATAATGTATAAATTTTGATATTTATATTGTTGGGTTAGTTGGTTGTTCGCGGGTTAGTTCACGGGTCGGATAGAAACAGTTTGGTAGCTTGCAGGTTACCCGGGTCACATGTTAGCAGGTTAGCGGGTCATGTGTGATGGGTCGGACAAGTGGTAACTATTAACGGGTCAGTAGGAATAACCTGGTAATGGATGACCGAGTTTGCTAGAGGATCATTGGAAGATGGATGATATGGTTGTTGACTTGCTGAATAAAAGGAGTTCAGCACATGCATTTTATATGTTTTGTTTATAATTATAAACAGGATAGAATTATTTAGTTTATTTGTACCCCCATTTTCATTCGTATACAGTAGTATTTCTTCACTTCTGCATGTCTTCATACTCCATTTAATTGTTATTCTATTGAAAGTTCAATACACAGTCTTGTACAAATATTGTGTGTGTTTTCAAAGGGGGGCTTGAACCAACATATATCTATAATACATAACGTATTCCTTCCGATGGGCAGGCAAACATCATAACTCATATGGTTAGTTATATACTACATTAAAAGTATTGGCTTCCAAAAGGATTCGTAGTGGTTTAGGGAGAGTATGAGAAGGGGAAAGCTCCATGGGAACACGTAAGCATTATTTGCAAGTGAATTATTACCCTCGGTCCTAGATAAATGTTTACAACACAAACATATGATCTCTCCATGCTACACCAGGCAAAAACGACCCAATTGGCAAGTTTTAGGTCACTAGTGAGAAAATATAGGCAGTAAACCAACCATATTTGAATGTTACTACACTTTCCTCCAATGTTGCATATCGTTTACTTTTTCATTAAAATGACACAATTTCATGTTTTACCACTCTATTAGTTTTATTTTATATTGTTTTGTGGTTGCACACTTTTCATGTTCGTTTTACTTTTATAAATTAAAAAATGGTGCTTTTGTTTATAATGTTCTTTAGACTTGTGTTCACCTAACGTGGGTGTTTGGGATTGTTTATTTTGAGTTGCTTTTAAGTTTTTGACTTCTTAAAAGTTAATATGTCATTTTTGTAGTGTTTGGATAATGTGTTTTGAGAATGCGTTTCACTGGTTTGAAAAGAAGAAAAAGAAAAGTTTGATGGTTGTAATATTTTCAAATAGGAGATGGAAAAGAGGAAAAAGGAGAAGCAAACCGAAACACCATTAATATACATTGTCTATGTTTGTTACCTTAGCGTAACCCGTCCAACGGACGGGTATTAAGCTAGTTAATTTGAAGTCCATATATTGTGTAATAATTGGCTTTGGAATTGTGTTGAATTAATTTGAAGTACATATATTGTTTAAGATACAATCTAAGCCATTAGTTTAGTATGGATAGTCCTTTACTATTTTTTAATGTGTTTTAAATAAACCCCTTAAATTTTATTTTGTAGTGGTGAGTGTTGGTTCAATATGTTTTTATCAATAAAATACCTCATATAATTTTAAAAAAGTTAATTAGTTATACTTTTCTACGATAATATTATACTTTTACATTTCGGTTTAAATTTAATGAGTTCACACTTCATAACGAGCGTGATTTAACATTTTTACATATATTTTTAGTTCGGTTTTAATGATCCGTCGCAACGCGCGGGTTCTAAAACTCGTTAAAATAAAAATGAAGAAAGTGATGCAATTGGTAATTATACTGTTCACGTCTTATTTTGTTATAATAATAATATACTGTCAAATCTCGTCATATTGTTACCGAGAAATATAACTCTAAACCTTTTGGATGTTGGGCAGTTGTTCGCTAGTCCAACGTAACCTCCTAAATTGTCTACGGTTTATATTTTTCAAATGGTTGTAAAAATCGCTAGTCGTTAGTAGGCCGGTGGGGTGGGGACTAGTGATTAATCAAGATTATTAATCAGGATTAATTGTAATTAATCAAGATTAATCGATGCCTAGTCGGAATTTTTACAACCATGATTTTTCATACACAACGGATACCAAATTTTTTATTCATTTTTTTTTACCAATTTAAGATGCTATAACTTGCAATTGTTTGTGCCAAATATAGTTGTGGGATAACTAACAAACATCTGTAGATTTTTTAAAAGTGAAAAATTATTTCAAAAGAAGTCGTAGAAATAACATGATTGAATGTTAGCCCAACCAAAGTCTGTTTTGACTCATTACCCAACTTGCGTGACGTACATATCTTGTGTCTTGATATAGATTCCCAATCCAAAACGACATGAAAAACAAAAAGGTTTTGGGTTGGCTAACACAATAAGGTGCTGTTTGTTTTTTGAAGAAAAGCTCTTCTGGCCACTTATGTTTGCGTTGTGCAGACACGCGCAGACCTTTGGGTCCTGCAGCTTGTTTGTTTTCTTGAAGAGCTTCTCACCAAAAACCTCTTCCCCACCTCTTCCCCAAGCAGACATGAACCCAAGTCTTCAAACCTCTTCTCTCCTCTTCTCTCTGCCATTCAAAACAGACCACCGCCACCACCACATCTTCTCTGCATCACCTCCACCACCACATCTCCGCCACCACATCCACCCCCACGTTCACCCATCTCCTCCATCGACAAAACCCCCTCACCCATCTCGGCTTCCGGTCATCTGGTTCTCCAGCGGTTCATTCCGTCGACAAAGACACCCCACCTTCCCCCTTCAAATCAATGGTGGCGGCGACGGTACAGAGAGGTGGAGAGAGAGATGCAAGAGAGAGAGAGAGAGAGACCGAGGAGGTAGATGTTCAGTTCCGCCCGAAACCCTAACGCACCACTTCCACCACCATCACCACTGCATAACCACCTCCACCAACACCGCAACACCACCTCTGATGTTGAGTTGTTTTGTCAGATCTGATGGTTTAGATGGTACAGATCTGATGTTGAGTTGTTTTGTTTAGAGAGAGAAAGTTAAAGGGTAGGTGGTGGTGGTGGAAGGATGTCGGCAGTGGGGGTGGGACGGTGGTGGTGGACGGATCTCGGCAGTGGGGGTGGGACGGTGGTGGTGGACTGTGATTTTGGTGGGGATGAAGGCAGAGAGAGAGGAGTGTACTGCGTTGTATGTGTTGTTAGAAGAGAAAGAGGTTTTTGTAGAAGTAAAAAAACAAACACTCTTCTCCTTGCACACTGCAGAGGTTTGGTCCACCTCTTCTGCTACAGATGTCTGCAGATGTGGTCCGCAGACTGCAGACGTTTTACCTCTGAAAAAACAAATAGCACCTAAGTGTTGAGCCAGACTTCTTACTGACTCAACCACTATCTCATTGACTCTTAACAGTCTCTTAATGGTTCAGATCTTAGACCTCTCACTGGCTCAACACTTATTGGTTCAGACATAAGTTTTTTTTCTTTGCATTCTAAAAGTGTGAGTTTGACCCGTTTATTAAAAATGATAAGTTTAACAATCGGAACAATAGGTTTATCAAACATGATAACTCTAATCGGAACCCAACCCTAATAACAATCGGTTTTGGGGGTATTTGGGTAATGAGTTTATTTGGGTAAGGGTTCTTCGGATACCGGCAAAATCGACGAGCCTAGTTCAAATGAATGACTAGGTTTTTAAAATATTATCCACCCTTATGTTAGATCTTTCTTAAAAACCAGTCAAATACTTTTGGTCTAGCCATAGAAAACGTTCAAACTTCTAGTTCATTAGGCTCACCTAATTGTTAAGGTTCAAGAAGAAGAGAGAGGGAACACAATTTTTGGAAGAAGTTTATTCATCAATCCATAACAGTCGCGTCGATCAGTATCAAATATACACAAACATCCCTTATAGTAACTACATGATGTATGGTCATTTTTTACCCCCTATCTTTTGTTATAACAGATGTTTTAAACTCCTTTGATTTGGTCTAGCCAGAAACTTACGGGCTGTTTGGCAACCTCTGAATGGTTAAGTGCTGAACCAGTAAGAGGTCTGAACCATTAAGAGCCTGTATAATGCTTAACCGTTTAGAGCCAAATGTCTGACCAACTCAGATTAGAGGTCTTAACCATTCAGACTCTGTATAAATATTAATCATTTAAAGACAAATGTCTAAACCATTAAGATATATGCTCGTGAAACAAATAGTCTGAACCATTAAGTGCTGAACCAGTAAGAGGTTTGAACCATTAAGAGCTACATTAAGAGGTAAACAAACAGCCCCACGTGCTCTATAGTCTATACTCGATAAAAGCCCATCATGAGCAGCCCAAACGAATTCAGGCCCATTTAAATCTTCCTGGACCACGTAGTCACGTTCACCAGTCCATTACCCTCACCGCTCACGTTAGCCCAAAACACCGCATAAACCTACGTACCCCAGCACACAATAGCACACACCCCTTCATCATACACCAAATTCATATCTGTTTCTTCCCCTATGTGAATCCCCCTTCTCCACAAACCCACACAAACCCCCCATTTCATCTCATAGGGTTTCAATTTCACACACACACACACACTCAAACCCTAAAATTAGGGTTTTTTCCTCTCATTAATCACTTCTAGTTTCCAATTATCCAACTTTCATCATCAAAGCACACCTTCCTATTCACAAATTAGTTACAAATTCAGTGTTTAGCCCTAGGTTTTGGTGCCGATTCATCTATCAATGTAGATTGTTTCGATTTTTCGATGTTCGAAACCCTAGAAAGTTCGAGGCGGTTACAGTTGAAGAAAATTAGTGAACAAGTTTGATTTTTTGGTTGTTTTTCAACGGCGTATGGTTTTGATTCGATTGTTAGGGTTGTAGGTTTGGTTTAATTGGTGTCTTGGATGGCGC
Source organism: Helianthus tuberosus (assembly GCA_030545235.1). Lineage (NCBI taxonomy): Eukaryota > Viridiplantae > Streptophyta > Magnoliopsida > Asterales > Asteraceae > Helianthus > Helianthus tuberosus. The sequence continues at coordinate 11,699,725 of CM060438.1, read as the reverse complement.
CGAGCCGGAGAAGAGGTGTGAGTAAAGCCGCCGCAACCGCCGCCGCTTGCCGGAAGTGGAAGGTCGGCGATCTTGTTCTGGCGAAGGTCAATGGGTTCCCTGCTTGGCCTGCTACGGTATGTTTATGTGTTTGTTTTTTATTTTGAGGGTTTTGTGGATTTGAAGGTTAATGGTTTGTGTTTTAAGTTAGGGTTTTACACCAAGTTTGAGGTTTTTTGTGTCTGTTTATGGTTGTGTAAATGTGAATTGAATGAGATGTTGATGTTGTACTGTTATCTGTATTTAGTTTTGTGTAAAGATCGCTACTTTTTGGAAGTATTATTTTGGATTAAAAGTCTGTGTGTTAAGTTAGGGTTTTGTTTGACCGATTTGTGGGGGGTTGAATAGGTTTTGCACCAAGTTTGAGGTTGTTTTAGTGTGAATTGAATGAGATGTTGATGTTGTACTGTTTAATCTGTTATGTTTTGTGCAAAGATTGCTTCTTTTTGGTAGGACTAGATTTGGATTCAAACTATTTGTTTTGATTTTGGTTTGTTTGACTGAACTGTGGGGGGTTGAATAGGTTTTGCATCAAGTTTGAGGTTGTTTTTTTGTGTTTTTATGGCTGGTTAAGTGTGAATTGAATGAGACGTTGATGTTGTACTGTTATCTATTTTGTTATGTGCATAGATTGTTTTTTGGAAGGACTATATTTGGATTCATAGTATGTGTTTTGATATTCTTTCACTGGTCTGTGGGGGGTTGAATAGGTTTTGCATGTTATGTGCAAAGATTGGTTCTTTTTGGGAGGACTATATCTGGATTCACAGTATGTGTTTTGATATTGTTTGACTGATCTGTGGGGGTTGAATAGGTTTCGCATTAAGTTTGAGGGTTTCTTTTGTGTTACTTTATGGTTGGTTTAGTGTGAATTGAATGGGATGTTGATGTTGTACTGTTATGTATTTTGTTATGTGCAAAGATTGTTTCGTGTTGGATGGCCTATATTTGGATGCAAACTGTGTGTTTTGATAACTTTTTATAGGGGGTTAGCTCAACAAACATCATTGACATGATGAAAAATGGTTATATGAGTCTTATGAGGGTTAATTGTACGGCTTGTATGATGTTTTGACTGACAAAGAAATGATTGATGTGATCATTGACAAACCATATGGCCCGTATGATCTTTTTTTTTTGTTCTGTCATATGAGCTGTATGACCCATACGGCTTGTATGATGTGACAGGTGGCTGGTGCACCCTCATGGGACGGTGTCTCTTTAGCAGCGCCCTTTCTTGTAACAATAGGCTAATTTTCTATTGAAACTGTTATCTACCTCGTCCAATGTAATATTGTTTATAATTATTTGAAGTAGGCCCATCCAATCTGCCGACAGAAAATACACTATGGACATAAATTCAAGAAAGTTAAAATTAGAAATACATAAGAAAATAACAGCTTTGATTATTATATCTACCCACAGACACAACACAAGAGTATGAAACTTTGATATGTGTATAGGTTCCATAGTTTTTTGAGAATATATAAATATTTTAGAAAGCAATAAAAGTGATAATATGATAAGGATGTAAAAATCTTAAGCAACTCAAATTACACATATTAACCTTTTGAAGCACCATCATGTTAAAATTCATGTATCACTTACCTCCCCTGCGCTCTTGAACAAGTTTAGATGGTCGTCAGGGTCGCTTAAACCATCGTATTTACCAACTGTCTGGGGCATCTTGGGTTTTTCCGTGATTGGGGCTTCAACGATTCTCCTTGTGAACTTGGACTTGAACGTAGCATCTGCGGGCTTGTAGGGCCTAGTGAGCTCATCGTCTTCCAAGTTGATAGGTCGCATATGGCGACTTATTTCGCCCAGGCTTATCTGTGACAACCCGCACTCTCGTTGACAATATAAGGGTATTTTATTAATATTTGAAATTGTGGATATTAGTATTATTATTTGCGAAATAATAAACCGCAACGAGAGTGTTAAATGTTTACGCATCTAGTTAACATAATTGGGCCTATTTGTTTTTTCCTAGACATTGAATTTGAAATGCATACACTTGGGCTAGCCCCAAAGCCCACTCCCTAATTAACCTAAAAACCCTACACTATTTAAACCTCCTAAACCTCTCCCCTCATCTTCTCAAAAACAAAACCCTAAATCCCCTTTCCTTTTATATCAGCCGCACACAACAGAGCATCTATGTCTTTCTTTCTAAAAATCCGGCGACTGGAGCCGGATTCCGATCAGTTTACCGGCTGCCGCACAACCCTGAATTTACTCTACACTCATACGTACACCATCACCTACCTCCCTCTCCCTCGATACACAGCCGCAAACCACACCCTTCTCCCTGCCTCTTCTTCATCTCCGACGACCGGAGGTTCCGGTGCCCCTTTAACCAACCGTCGCACGCCCTCATACACTTACAACCCTCCTCCTTCCCTCCCTTGGACTGCAAAACCCTCCTTCCTCCTTAAACACATCCACACATCGGGATTCAGAGGAGAAAGAGACAGAGATTGAGAGAGTAGGACTGTTCGAAGGAGAAAGTAAAGGAAGTGGCGGTGGCGTTACAGCTCCGGCAGCGGCAGCGGCGATGACAGCGCCACCGTGACGGCGACGGCGGCGCTCTGATTTCCGGCATGGACATGAAATTGATTGAATTAAGGAACTGGGTTTTCTTGTAAAAACTTGATTCTGTATTTTCATGGAGAGTACAACTTTATATGCTCAAGGTACAACTGTTTAATGCATGCTTTTTATATTTAGAAGATGATGACCATGTGATTGATTAAATGTGGAAGGGATAATTGTCTTATCTGTTAGTATGGGTTAACAATTGAAAGCTTGTTCCTGTATTTACATGGTGGGTACAATCATGCATGCCCAATGAACAACACAGTGATGCGTGTTAAGAATAAAACATGAATAATAGGCTATTCGATGTTAATGAGTATATCTACTGGTTTGATGTTAAAACGGAGTTAATTTGCATTCGATGATTTAAGATTAGTCATGAATGTTGTTATATGGGTTTTTCTTAAAATGTACAAGAAAGGTTGCATGGGGTACTACTCACCTACAAATCCTAGGAATTGGGAATGTGTACGATGAAAGGAATACTTTGAAAGTTGTATGTTAAATTTTTTTTTGAACGGCTAAATCTTATCCCCTAAAATCAATCCCTTTTTTTGCCTCATATGAGGCTCGAACCCAACCCAATCCTGTGAAAACCAAACCCTTTACCACCACACCACTAAGGGGTGGGGAAAGTTGTATGTTAAATGGTTTTGTCTTTTCTGGTTTGATTGAAGAGATGAAACAAATGCATGTTCGTGTCCCCACATTTTGGATCACACATTTAAGTAGCTTGGCCTCACCACTTATTTGTACGATTATTTTCTTTGAGTCGCACAATTTTTTAGTGGAGTCGCACAAAATTGGTTTCCTATATAATTTGATCGCACAAGTCATTTATTTTGGGGCTTTCTTAAAATATACAAACTGACTTTTATTTTGGGCCTCACTGGTCTTGGGCTCGATCTAACAGACCGCATAAATTGTATGCCGCACACATTTAATATATGTCGCACACTCGTATGACTGCACACTTGACAAGTGGGCCGCACATTAAACATACATTGGGCCTTATTCTAGTGGGCCACACACTAGAAAAGCCCAAACCTTTTATAGTTCACACACAGCTACTGTTTCATGTCATTTCGTGTTAATTGTTTTATAAATGAATTATTTATGATTAAGTTGTTATGCGATAACTGTTACTTGTACACTACTTGATGAATACGTGTTAGATACGTGTAGCTTATACGTGATTACTTGTTTACCGTCCTAACGTGTGGTAACCATAATAGGGTGTGGTTGACCAACTTAGGACAAACGCTCTATCTGCCGAGCAAACCAAGGTGAGTTCACAACTTTTACTAAAAGCATGCATTCCCGGTGGTTTGGGAACTTCATAAATACTCCAAGGTAACGGTATGGGAAATTAACGGAACTCATAAATCAAAATGTGTATTCCCAAGATTGGGAACTTCATACTAAACGAAAACTCTACCACGAAAGTCCTTTTATATATACCGATTAATCGCGGGGAGCGAACGGGATATTAGTTGATAGCGCTATTAGGTTTGACAAACCTCACACCGTGCTGGGAGCTGGTAGTGAACTATTATCTGGAATCATAGGTCGATGATGGTAGAACATTGATCTGGGGCAAACAGCAATTACGTCAAGGTTTCGGTATCTGCACAGTTTAGTAATTCATTATGGGATGGGATTCTCACTTCATACTCTAGATAACATGGTAACTTGTAAAACAAATGTTTTTGGGAAAAACAAGAAAAACGTTTTTGAAAAACCGTGAACTCGCCAACTTTTTGTTGATACGCTACTGCATGCTTGCAGGTCCGTAGATGCTGTACTGGAGTTTACTTGGAGTGTTGTGGTGGTCGTCTAGAATCCGTTATCGGATTTCTACTTTTGAACTTATGTTTTTAAGCTACTTATGAACTTATCGCTTCCGCTAAACGCTCAAACTTTATTTTGTTGAACTTGCTATGTTTTGGAACTTATTTAAAACTTATTATGTTTTAGACATAAACGTTATGTCACTAATCGCATTGGTGATGATTTTTATGTTACTTATATTAAATGTTCAATGTGATTGGTGGCTTGATCCTGGGCAGTCACACCCCTCGCGGTATTACTCCGCACGTGGAAATTTGAGGGTGTGACATTATCCCTTGAGTACTCGGAGGCTGGGACGTTGTATGGTTCGGGATAATGCGGGGCCCCTCGTTAGAAGAAAAACGAGGCCTAGAAGTGTTTCCTCTATAGTAAATGGGTTCCGCCGTAGGCGGGGTCTGACCGTATGTTTGTTGGGATGAGGGGATAGGCCTCCAAGGGGGCATGTATGCCGCGTATTGCTGTTGCTGGTGATAACTTTGTACCGTCATCTGAGGTGAGAATGCCTGGTTGTTGTATGGAGGCAGGTACCCGTAAGGAGGTGCATAGTAATATCCTGGGAAATAAGCTTGATTCCCAGGTGTAACTGGGGCGTTCATGATTCCAGCAGGCATGACGACCGGCTGATGGGGCGGCGTGGACAGTGCTGCCGTTAGTTATTACTGGGGCGGTGCCCTGACGTGTAACCTGCGCGGTTGTGACTGATGCAAGAGTAGAGGCGGTAGTGGCAGCTGTGGTTGGGTTCACCTGTCGTGACTGCCATGAGGTGTAAGACAGCGGGTCTTCCGCAACCGACTGATAAGAGAAAGTTGAGGCCCTTTGGAAACCCGGAGGGGCCTCTGCTTCCAACTCCAGTTCCAGAGACCTGGTTACCGCCGGCGTTATCGCAGTAACAGTAACCGCCGAGGTCGTCGTTGAAACCGGGTTACTGGTTGTTCCTGTTTGGCTTGGTGTTGTTGCCGTGTTCTGATCGCTTGCCATTGGGTCTGAATTTACTGGTGTTATCGAAAGGTCCCACGGATGGCGCCAATGAAGAAACACTGACCTGACGGTAAGGCTCCGACTAGAACTTTAACTCTTGGCGATCCGAACAGCTGACTGCAAAACAGAACACCATTAGGACTCGTTACAGGAATGGGGTTATTCTTGTAACCACCCTCCGGCGTGAGAATAAGTCTCGGTATTGGGAGTAAGAAAGTATGGGAAGACAGGAGAAAGTATATAGCAAGATGATCATACCTTGATGTTTACCTCTATTTATAGTTTGTGATTAGGAGATAATCCGATAAGTTAGGAGATAATCCGATAAGCTAGGGATTTGTATGATCTTCCCAAAATATTGGAGATTTGGTTTACTTGGTTTATGCATGCAGAATGGAACATTCCAGAATAAATGTGATTATATTTGATTATTTATAATAAAATAATAGGTAATGATCGGGTCGGATCAGCCGGTCTGGGTCATACCTTGTCAGGTACAATGTTGTTAGGTGTAGCACGGGCTACGGCTCAACCCTGTCTTCGTAATAGAACTTTTTTTATTATTTTTTTTTTGTTTTATATAAAGAATACACCTGAATAAATAGGAGAATACCCCTGGAAAAAAAATATGATACTTGAATTTATTAAAATTCCTAATTTTTTTAAGCTCAAACATTTTATAACCCCAAACTTATATAATTAATTAGCTCAATTGATAAAGTTAGTCCAAGTTAATCATCATCATCATACTCAGTAAATCTCACCAATAGCAAAGCTAAGGTGGGTTTGAGGAAGGTAAGATGTAGACAGCCTTACCTCTACCCCGTAAGAATAGAATGACTGCTTTCAGTTAGTCCAAATTAAGAATAGTTTAATTGAAAGAAGACTCATTTGGTAAACTTAATCCAAGCCCCGAAGTCCAAAACAATAGAATATCCATTTTTGATTAAGGGCCACAATCTAATGGGCCCAGAATATTTGAACAGTGGTCGAAAAAGAAAATTTTGATAAAGTAAAAGACGACGATGTGATGGAACGATTTCAAGCTATGAAAACAAGAAGTAATCAAATCTATTAAGTATTTGTTTTACTTTATTTATTTTCATTTTTTTAGTATTGTATGATAACACAATAATTTTTTTTCGGTTGGGATTGCGTGGTGTTCGGACGATACGCGTTGGGGTTATTGGGTCTCGAAGGCACACCAAATGGAGGTCGGAAGGGATTCATGATTATAGAGAAGAGGTGAAGTTTTTAAAAATTATAGAGAAGAGGTGAAAGTTTTTTTATAAAAATGGAATGAAAAGTGGGGAATATATAGTGTTTAAAGTTGAAAAAAAATATATTTAATGTTATAACCATTGTCAAACGGTCAAAAATCTCGAACAAAACAAATTTTCAAAGGGGCAACGGCGTTGTAAATCCAACGCCAAACACAAATTTTTCAAAAATAACGCCCAAGGAGGCGAAGGGGGACGCGTTTTGGGCCTTTTTGGCGTAAAAAAGCCCCACTTTGATCGACTACGGGTGGTCTTATGTGTTTAATAATGATCTAACATTGGTTTAATAATGATCTAACATTAGGGTCGGTTTTAATAATTTGTAAACCTAGTCATTCATTTGAAGTAGGCCCATCCAATCTGCCGACAGAAAATACAGTATGGACATAAATTCAAGAACATTAAAATTAGAAATACATAAGAAAATAACAGCTTTGATTATTATATCTACCCACACACACAACACAAGAGTATGAAACTTTGATATGTGTATAGGTTCCATAGTTTTTTGAGAATATAGAAATATTTTAGAAAGCAATAAAAGTGATAATATGATAAGGATGTAAAAATCTTAAGCAACTCAAATTACACATATTAACCTTTTGAAGCACCATCATGTTAAAATTCAACATCAAAATGTATCACTTACAAATGTGGGAGAAGAAGACGGAGTTTAACGTGTATAAGTAATTTGACACTAAACTAATAAAGTACTTAACGGACGTTAGGGCAAGGGACGTATAGTGTTAGGAGAATAAACGCCAGGGATGAGGGTGGATCGAAGGTGTTAACTCAAGCAAAAACTATTATAAGTACTTGCGAAACCATTCTTCATTCTTGCAGAGCTTATACATACCATTGTACACCTTTATCAACAATTTGGGAAACTTGGCACGAAAATAGTCAGGTCACAAGTAACATTTAAACATGAGCGCAAAGGGGCTCTCATCTTGACCCCTCTATGCTCTTGTGTCCATTTTTTCACATTTATAAACAGGAAATGTATAGGATAAGCTTAACTATATTGTAAAGCAATGATTTAGTAGGTTTTAAAATTGAGAAAAAAAAACCCTTTTTTCCTTTTTAGCTAAGTTTTATTCTTTTAAACCCGTGTTATGTAAACAACCTGAATTTGTATAACTTAAAGGTAGTAAAAATCGAACCTCAATATCATCATCAAGTTCGTCATAATGATTCATTGTATTTCGAATGATACGGAGCAAGCAAAGAACTTTGTCGTAGCAATACGGCTTGAGTCTATGTTCCATGCGAGAAATGAATTTAGGTTCCATTCCAACATCCCACCTTGTACGGAAAGCTACACAGCCTTCGATTTCTAATGTTAAACAAACAATAGAGCCATGTATTTTACGTTTTGGTTCTACCCAATCACTCGCATCCTTTAAAAAGGACATTCGTGTCTCGGAATCCCAAAACAGTGGATGCGATAGTACCTCTGATGCATTTGGCCTATGTTTGATAACAAAAGTATTATTATATAGAAATCTGACCAATTGTCAAAAAACTAAAAATAAACAAAAACGAAAATAGAGATTATAAACCATCTAGATGTTTATGATATATTTTTGTGCATACAAGTAAAACGTGGAACCGAATGAAAAGACTTTTCCAATGACCATTACTCAAAAGCCTTTATGTCATACAAGTGCATTGCAGCACATGCCTTAGATGAAAATGTTCTCTATTCTTTATCTTTATCATCCAAAGTAACAGTTTAAGAACCCATTTGATTGCTAGTATTGGCTGACGTGTAATGTAACATATAGAGGCAAAAAAAAGATCTCAAATTTTACAATAGTAATGTTGTACCTGAGTTTAGGATCATGGTTTAGCAATTGAGAGCAGAGATATCCAGCTTCAGGAATATATTCCAGCAAGGAGAGATTCATTTTTTTGTTGATCACATTTGTGTCACGTTTAGGAGGTGTGTCTCCAAACGGATGCTTGCCACTAGTCGTGCAAAAGAAGAGAACACAACCTAAGCTAAACATATCCATGGCCCGCGTTTGGCTTCGTCCATCAAGAATTTGTTCCGGAGGTCGCCATCCTAAAGTTCCTGAAACTAACGTAACAACGCCATAACAAAAGTATAAATCATTAGATAAAAGTCATCAGCTCAACTATGTAAAAAAAGAAACATAAAACAAAGGTTTAGAATCGAGCAAAATAACTAAAAGAGTATTGTAATTAGCTCAGTATGATGTAGATGATTTTAGTTACCAGTAGTAGCCTCAGCAGATCCCAAGGAAGACGCATAATCACCAACAAGACGCTTGCTAATGCCCATATATGCGAGTTTGACACATAGGCATTCTCCTTTTATTATCAACACGTTATGAGGCTTCAAATCTCGGTGAATAATCTTTAACTTATGCAAATGCTTAAGGCCAGCAACTATCTCCCTATGACAGAAAGAGCAAAAACAATTCAAGCTCATTCAAGTCAAAGTACGAATAAGCATTAATGATGGTGAAAGATGCGCCAAAAAGGTATAGTTTAACATAAGCGCTTGAATTACCTCATCAAACCTAACAAGTTAGAGGAAGGGTACCCATTTGGCTTCCACAACGGAAACAACCCTGAGTACATCTGGTTGTGAATTAGATCATAAAGGTTGCAATCACAACGCTCCAATGAAATATAAACAAAGTCACCATCATATGTGGTATCATACCAACGGACAATGTTTGGATGTTGGTCGGCATCAATAAGGTTCTGAATTTCTCTAGAGACAACATCATGGTGATCATCAAGGTGGGCCAGGACAAGGCGTTTCACAGCTACATTACGGCCATCATAAATTCCTTCAAAGACAACTGTGCCATTACTACCCTTTGCAATTTCTTTACCAAACACAATCAGTTTTTCTATCTGTATCTCTTCCATGTCATAATCAATTAAATGATCAAAATTTGGTGGTGTATTGTGGGGGTTTAATCTTTGTTGAGAGTAAATTGTCTCTACAATACGTATAATCAACGACATTTCAGGCATGTATCTACACAAGGAAATTAAACAAATTCAGACATTAAAATCACAATACATTCAGATTAACAAATGTACTTTTGTTTCAAAGGGTCATGCATATGCACAGTAATGTTATGACCTCGAGATCGATGGACGTAGTTTTTAAAAGACTTAGTTTTGCTATTTTAAAAGGGGTAGCGGATCTATATCTCGATGTAAATTTATAACATATATATATATAGTTTCTAATTAAACATACAACAAGATATATGAAAGAGATATTGAAGCTTACCCTGTAACAGCCGATACCATCAAATTAGCAACCTCTGTGAGGGCTGCCTTCCACCGGTTCACATTATCAACTGTCCATCCTGAACCTTCTTTCGCTTCAATCTTGAAATTTCCCTGCTGGTTCCAGACATCTGAAGGATCAACGCCATAATACACAGGAAGAACGAAATGGATGCCCTTCCGTTTTTGCTCGAGGATCAACGCAAGCTCCTCAAGACACCAACTTGATTTTGCATAATTCTCTGAAAATACAATGATAGAAGCTCTTGATTCGGTTATAACTCTCCGGATTCCAGTATCCACTTGTTGACCAATCTGGAGTGCATCGCTGTCTAGGAAAGTGATAATTTCCGCCCTACATAAGGCCACATAAAGATGTTCGATAAAATTATAACGAGTGTCTTCACCTCTGAAACTAAGGTAAGCATCGTATTTTGGCATAGATGTAGAAGAGGAAGAAGTAAAAGCCATTACACTTGATAAAAAGAAGGTTCTGACGATGTGAAATCATGCGAGGGGATATAAGGCTTCTAGCTTGGGTTTCTGTAAGGTCGGTCGGTCAACGAAACGAAAGGTGCCTTGAGTGCGAGCCCAAACTCCAATCTTCCAGCTACAGGCCCAACCTTCCAGCCCAACACTCCAAAGCCATTTAATCAATTATAAAAAACCGTATTAGTAATAATTAATATGTTTAGCATTAATTAGGATCACTGAAGTATCATCGTGCCACCTGCGAAACCACCCGAAAAACCCCCCTTGTGGGAATCGAACCCAGAACCTATTGGTCCTAAAGCCTTATCCCACCCCAAGATGCCGCTAGGCTATAAAGCCATGGGCAAAAGAATAAGGTTGTTGGAGTACGTATATGGACACTCAATAATAACTTGGTATCGTTCTTTTTTTTTTTTTACATAATCGTGTAAATTTTATTTTATTTACATTCTATATACAATCTCAATTATATTTCTAAACTTCATACTATAGGCCACCAAATTAATTAAGTTCAACTTATATCCTCATATGATCAGAGACCCGTACCGTTGCCTTCGGTATATCATAGGAGCTTATATCAATGCTAGTTCGCTGGTGATGGTGATACATGTCCGGGCCATTAATTTGGAAAGCCGTAGACTTTGGTTTGTTACTAACTATGACGGGTTTGGTAGTCAATCAACATGAACACTGGCCGGTAGTTATCATGGTGTCTACATCGATGGTTAAAATATATTGGTATCGTTGTCATCTTCCTAAGAACCTATATGAAGCTTACCTGCTCATGATAAAGAATCATTTGATGTCTTAATGATTAAGTCTCTTAATTAATTTAATATCATGTAATATGATTATAAATATTTTCAAGTGGAATGGAGTTGTTCTTTTTTTCTAATTGTCATAATTGTGTGTCTCGCATATCACCCAAATCCTATGTATATTTTCATTTTATATATTACACGGCGTTTTACAATAAAAACGATATAACTAAATAATCTGTTAAAACTTTATATAATTGACTATTTTATATTACCATTAGGTTTTGTGTCTTCGTTATTCACATACCAAGTATTTCTTATTTAGTAATTTCGAGAAGGAAATTTTCCTCTAGGGTCGTATGGTATGGTTGTACTGAGAAACAAAAATAGTCGAGCATGCACTGAATATAGCTCCCACATATAAGCCCGTCACACAAAAGACGAGAAGCTTGGCTCCTTAGCGAAGCTTAGCTGCCTGCCAAGAGGTAGAAAAGTTAGTGGGAGCTGACATCCTAAGGGAGGTAAAGTATCACTCTTGGCTAGCAAACCTTGTCATGGTAAAGAAACCCGACGGTTCTTGGAGAATGTGTGTTGACTTTAAAGATCTCAATAAGGCATGTCCTAAAGATTGTTACCCGTTGCCAGAAATTGATTGGAAGGTAGACTCACTCACGGGTTTTGAATACAAGTGTTTCCTCGATGCCTACAAAGGGTATAACCAAATCAAAATGATGAAAGAAGATGAGGAAAAGACAACATTTCATACCGACAAAGGGATCTTCTGTTACAAGAAGATGCCTTTTGGTTAAAGAATGCAGGGGCAACGTACCAACGTCTCGTGGATAAGGCCTTCTCCAAGTAAATTGGGAGGAACATGGAAGTGTATGTTGATGATCTTGTAATAAAAGTCACACGAAAGAAGACATGCTCCAAGATATTAAAGAAACATTTCACAACCTCAAAGCAATCAACATGAAATTAAACCCAAACATGTGTCCCTTTGGTCACATAGTGGGGAAGCAAAGTATAAAGGCAAATCCAGACAAAGTTCGGGCTGTTATACAAATGAAGTCTCCAAAAACCAAAAGTGAGGTCGAAAGCCTCAATGGAAAGATAGCAGCTCTCAAACGCTTCCTCCCCAGGGCAGCGGAAAGATCGTTGCCATTCTTCAAAACATTGAAGAACTGTGCTGACAAGAAAGACTTTATGTGGACAGAGGAGGCAAATGCAGCTTTCATAGCACTAAGGAGGTCATAGCTTCCCTGCCAACCATGGCAGCACCCATGAAAGAAGAAACAATCATGGTCTACTTGTCGGCAGGTTCAAAGACTATAAATATCTCATTCACTTTATAAACCACGGGCCCTATGCTCACGGTCATATATGTTAACAGCTCCTTAAATACATTCATCCATAGGACAAGAAGCAATAAGCTCTGTACTTGTGGTGGAAAGAGGAAGAGAGCAAATACCGGTGTATTTCGTGAGCAAAGCTCTAAAGGCAGCTGAAATCAATTACTGCCCTATCGAGAAGCTGTACTAGCACTAGTACACACAACAAAAAGGCTAAGAAGATACTTCCAAGCTCATCCAATTCAGGTCATCACCGATCAGCCACTAAGAACCATCCTAGAAAAACCTGAGGATTCAGGAAGGTTGGCTAAGTGGGATGTAGGACTGGGAGAGCACAAGATTGAGTACATATCTTGTTGTATGTTTAATTAGAAACTATATATTTATGTTATAAATTTACATCGAGATATAGATGGTGAACGGACAACAAGCTGCTCCGCTACCCCTTTTTAAATAGCAAAACTAAGTCTTTTAAAAACTACGTCCATCGATCTCGAGGTCATAACATTACTGTGCATATGCATGACCCTTTGAAACAAAAGTACATTTGTTAATCTGAATGTATTGTGATTTTAATGTCTGAATTTGTTTAATTTCCTTGTGTAGATACACGCCTGAAATGTCCTTGATTATACGTATTGTAGAGACAATTTACTCTCAACAAAGATTAAACCCCCACAATACAACACCAAATTTTGATCATTTAATCGAAGATGACATGGAAGAGATACAGATAGAAAAACTGATTGTGTTTGGTAAAGAAATTGCAAAGGGTAGTAATGGCACAGTTGTCTTTGAAGGAATTTATGATGGTCATAATGTAGCTGTGAAACGCCTTGTCCTGGCCCACCTTGATGATCACCATGATGTTGTCTCTAGAGAAATTCAGAACCTTATTGATGCCGACCAACATCCAAACATTGTCCGTTGGTATGATACCACATATGATGGTGACTTTGTTTATATTTCATTGGAGCGTTGTGATTGCAACCTTTATGATCTAATTCACAACCAGATGTACTCAGAGTTGTTTCCGTTGTGGAAGCCAAATGGGTACCCTTCCTCTAACTTGTTAGGTTTGATGAGGTAATTCAAGCGCTTATGTTAAACTATACCTTTTTGGCGCATCTTTCACCATCATGAATGCTTATTCGTACTTTGACTTGAATGAGCTTGAATTGTTTTTGCTCTTTCTGTCATAGGGAGATAGTTGCTGGCCTTAAGCATTTGCATAAGTTAGAGATTATTCACCGAGATTTGAAGCCTCATAACGTGTTGATAATAAAAGGAGAATGCCTATGTGTCAAACTCGCAGATATGGGCATTAGCAAGCGTCTTGTTGGTGATTATGCATCTTCCTTGGGATCTGCTGCGGCTACTACTGGTAACTAAAATCATCTACATCATACTGAGCTAACTACAATACTCTTTTAGTTATTTTGCTCGATTCTAAACCTTTGTTTTATGTTTCTTTTTTACATAGTTGAGCTGATGACTTTTATCTAATGATTTATACTTTTGTTATGGCGTTGTTACGTTAGTTTCAGGAACTTTAGGATGGCGACCTCCGGAACAAATTCTTGATGGACGAAGCCAAACGCGGGCCATGGATATGTTTAGCTTAGGTTGTGTTCTCTTCTTTTGCATGACTAGTGGCAAGCATCCGTTTGGAGACACACCTCCTGAACGTGACACAAATGTGATCAACAACAAAATGAATCTCTCCTTGCTGGAACATATTCCTGAAGCTGGAGATCTCTGCTCTCAATTGCTAAACCATGATCCTAAACTCAGGTACAACATTACTATTGTAAAATTTGAGATCTTTTTTTTTTGCCTCTATATGTTACATTACACGTCAGCCAATACTAGCAATCAAATGGGTTCTTAAACTGTTACTTTGGATGATAAAGAATAGAAAACATTTTCATCTAAGGAATGTGCTGCAATGCACTTGTATGACATAAAGGCTTTTGTGTAATGGTCATTGGAAAAGTCTTTTCATTCGGTTCCATGTTTTACTTGTATGCACAAAAATATATCATAAACATCTAGATGGTTTATAATCTCTATTTTTCGTTTTTGTTTATTTTTAGTTTTTTGACAATTGGTTAGATTTCTATATAATAATACTTTTGTTATCAAACATAGGCCAAATGCATCAGAGGTACTATCGCATCCACTGTTTTGGGATTCTGAGACACGAATGTCCTTTTAAAGGATGCGAGTGATTGGGTAGAACCAAAACGCAAAATACCTGGCTTTATTGTTTGTTTAACATTAGAAACCGAAGGCTGTGTAGCTTTCCGTACAAGGTGGGATGTTGGAATGGAACCTAAATTCATTTCTCGCATGGAACATAGACTCAAGTCGTATTGCTACGACAAAGTTCTTTGCTTGCTCCGTATCATTCGAAATACAATGAATCATTATGACGAACTTGATGATGATATTAAGGTTCGATTTTTACTACCTTTAAGTTATACAAATTCAGGTTGTTCACATAACACGGGTTTAAAAGAATAAAACTTAGCTAAAAAGGAAAAAAAGGGTTTTTTTTTTCTCAAATTTAAAACCTACTAAATCATTGCTTTACAATATAGTTAAGCTTATCCTATACATTTCCTGTTTATAAATGTGAAAAAATGGACACAAGAGCATAGAGGGGTCAAGATGAGGCCCCTTTGCGCTCATGTTTAAATGTTGCTTGTGTTGATTGTGACCTGATTTTTAACTGTTTGAAATTCAGAATTCGTTGGGATCTAAGCCTGAAGGGCTCGATGACTGCTTTCGTACCAAGTTTCCCAAATTGTTGATAAAGGTGTACAATGTTATGTATAAGCTCTGCAAGAATGAAGAATGGTTTCGCAAGTACTTATAATAGTTTTTGCTTGAGTTAACACCTTTGATCCACCCTCATCCCTGTCGTTTATTCTCCTAACACTATACGTCCCTTGCCCTAACGTCCATTAAGTACTTTGTTAGTTTAGTGTCAAATTACTTATACACGTTAAACTCCGTCTTCTTCTCCCACATTTGTAAGTGATACATTTTGATGTTGAATTTTAACATGATGGTGCTTCAAAAGGTTAATATGTGTAATTTGAGTTGCTTAAGATTTTTACATCCTTATCATATTATCAATTTTATTGCTTTCTAAAATATTTCTATATTCTCAAAAAACTATGGAACCTATACACATATCAAAGTTTCATACTCTTGTGTTGTGTCTGTGGGTAGATATAATAATCAAAGCTGTTATTTTCTTATGTATTTCTAATTTTAACGTTCTTGAATTTATGTCCATAGTGTATTTTCTGTCGGCAGATTGGATGGGCCTACTTCAAATGAATGACTAGGTTTACAAATTATTAAAACTGACCCCAATGTTAGATCATTATTAAACCAATGTTAGATAATTATTAAACACATAAGACCACCCGTAGTCGATCAAAGTGGGGCGTTTTTTACGCCAAAAAGGCCCAAAACGCGTCCCCCTTCGGGCCCCTTGGGCGTTATTTTTGAAAAATTTGTGTTTGGCGTTGGATTTACAACGCCGTTGCCCCTTTGAAAATTTGTTTTGTTCGAGATTTTTGACCGTTTGACAATGGTTAAAACATTAAATATTTTTTTTTCAACTTTAAACACTATATATTCCCCCCTTTTCATTCCAATTTTATAAAAAAAACTTTCACCTCTTCTCTATAATTTTTAAAAACTTCACCTCTTCTCTATAATCATGAATCCCTTCCGACCTCCATTTGGTGTGCCTTCGAGACCCAGTAACCCCAACGCGTATCGTCCGAACACCATGCAATCCCAACCGAAAAAAAATTTATTGTGTTATCATACAATACTAAAAAAATGAAAATAAATAAAGTAAAACAAATACTTAATAGATTTGATTACTTCTTGTTTTCATAGCTTGAAATCGTTCCATCACATCGTCGTCTTTTAGTTTATCAAATTTTTCTTTTTCGACCACTGTTCAAATATTCTGGGCCCATTAGATTGTGGCCCATAATCAAAAATGGATATTCTATTGTTTTGGACTTTGGGGCTTGGATTAAGTTTACCAAATGAGTCTTCTTTCAATTAAACTATTCTTAATTTGGACTAACTGAAAGCAGCCTTTTTATTCCTACGGGGTAGAGCTACATCTTACCTTCCTCAGACCCACCTTAACTTTGCTATTGGTGGGATTTGTTGAGTATGATGATGATGATTAACTTGGACTAACTTTATCAATTGAGTTAGTTAATTATATATGTTTGGGGTTATAAAATGTTTGAGCTTAAAAAAATTAGGAATTTTAATAAATTCAAGTATCATATTTTTTTTCAGGGGTATTCTCCTGTTTATTCAGGTGTATCCTTTGTATAAAACAAAAAAAGTTATATTACGAAGACATGGTTGAGCCGTAGCCCGTGCTACCAATGTTTTAAAAACCGGTTTTTAAATCATACCGGGTTTGACTCTAAAATGGTTTAACCGGTTGAACCGGGTTGTACCAGCCGGTTAAACCGGGTTACTAGTTAACCCTATAATTTCATAAAATACAAATTCATCTCAACAAATAATCTAATCACTATTAGGATTTATGTAACTGATCATGGTTTTATCTAAAAAAAATAACATTTTCTTGTAAAATATTAAGCAATTTCAGAGGATTTTTATTAGTAACATTTTCAACAATGATGAAATATTAAAATGGAAGACATTTTGTTAATTACCGAAAATATGGAAGGTCAATATTACCTTTATATAGTATTTTATTATAAATTAAAATATCAAATTTGAAGATAATGCAAACCGGTTTAACGGTTTGAACCAGTAGAACCGGATTTACCGCTGGTACATAAGACATACCGTATCCGGGTTTTACCGGCCTTTATCGTACCGGGCATGTATCCGACATCCGGTTTAACCGGTATAACCGGTCGGTTCATACCGGTATTTAAAACATTGCGTGCTACACCTAACAACATTGTACCTGACGAGGTATGACCCGGACCGGTTGATCCGACCCGATCATTACCTATTATTTTATTATAAATAATCAAATATAATCACATTTATTCTAGAATGTTCCATTCTGCATGCATAAACCAAGTAACTAAATCTCTAATATTTTGGGAAGATCATACAAATCCCTAACTTATTGGATTATCTCTTAACTTAGGTAAACCCTAATCACAAACTATAAATAGAGGTAAACATCAAAGGTATGATCATCTTGCTCTCATATACTTTCTCCTCTCTTCCCATACTTTCTTACTCCCAATACCGAGACTTATTCTCACGCCGGAGGGTGGTTACAGGAATAACCCCATTCCTGTAACGAGTCCTAACGGTGTTCTGTTTTCCAGTCAGCTGTTCGGATCGCCAAGAGTTGAAGTTCTAGTCGGAGCCTTACCGTCAGGTCAGTGTTTCTTCATTGGCGCCATCAGGTCAGTGCAAAATGGCATCCTGTATAGAAAGTCCTACCGGGGGCCACTATTACGGTGTGTATCCCCGACAGAAGCCACATACTTGATTCAAGAGATACACATTGGTATATGCGGTATTCACGCGGGACCCCGGGCAATCGTTGCTAAAATTCAAAATGCTGGATACTACTGGCCCGGGATACACGAGGACGCGGTGGTAGAACTCAGAAAGAGCCACAGCTGCCAAAAGTATGCTCCACAAACACTACGCCCCAAGAACAACTTGATCCCCGTAACCGCAGCATGGCCATTTCAAAAGTGGGCAATCGATATAGTGGGGCCATTCCCTCCAGCCCCTGGAAGGCTAAAATACTTGATCGTGGCAATCGATTACTTCACTAAATGGATCGAAGCGATGCCGCTGGCCAAGATAACTGCTGAAAACGTCAAGAAGTTCCTATGGGAGCACATTGTTTGCCGTTTTGGGCTACCGTTATACCTTGTAAGCGACAATGGGACACAATTCACAGACAGGGTTTTACAAGATTGGTGTGCGGAGCTACAGATCCAGCAAATCTTCACATCGGTTGCACACCCCCAAGGAAACGGTCAAGTGGAAAGGGCAAACAGAAGCCTGTTGGATGGAATCAAAAGAAGGTTAGGCCATGAAGGGAGTTCTTGGGTGGAAGAATTGCCAAACGTCCTCTGGGCACATCGAACGATGCCCAAGACAAGCAACAGTGAGACCCCCTTCAGCTTAACTTATGGCACAGAAGCAATGATACCAGCGGAGGTAGGGCTACCCTCTCTAAGGCGACTAACGACCAACGATGATAATGACAGGCTTTTGCGGGAAGGCCTGGACACCTTGGAAGAAAGACGCGAGGCAGCCGCCATTAGCGAAGCAAAATACAAGAAAGCTTTGGAGAAGTATTATAACCAACGCGTGGCTCAGCAAACCTTTAAGGTGGGCGATTATGTCATGCGCGATAACGAAGCAAGCAGGGCGGAACCCACCGACAAGCTTGGGCCCAACTGGGAAGGCCCTTATTTAATCCAAAAGAATCTAGGCAAGGGGGCCTACCGCCTTTCCAGGCTTGATGGCACAGAGGTTCCACGTAGTTGGAACGCAGCTCAATTAAAGAAGTGTTATATGTAGACTTTCGCCCCTAACGGCGGAATAGACATTTTTCTTTTACAAAGTGTAATCCATCATTTACGATGTCTCTTTCTTTTATCGATCTTTAATAAAAGTTTTCTATTATATATTTTTCTTGTCATCTACATACACACAAAAAATTACCATCGCATTTAACTGCACATTACGGTACAACAAAAAATTACCACCGCACTTTGAACTGCAAATCACGGTAATAAAGCAAATCTGACATGAAATAGTTTTCATAATAACAAAGTCAGATAAACAATTTATACAGTGCTAAAGTGGGTATCTTGGTAATAGATACATCAACCACTACAAAAGACAGGTATTTTGATAATAAATACATACAACTATCTACTAAAACCAAGTACTTGTCCCTTGTTATCAAAAAACAACATACGGTAATATAAAAAAACGAACATGTTCTAAATATTTACAAGTCGGCAAACATTGCTAACACCTCTGCAGGGGTATGCAATGCCTCGCCATACCACTCCAAAGGGTGAGGATCCACAATCAAATCCTCATCGTGCTCAGCATTCACCGGAGCAGCCACTATCTCTTGAGCACCGGTCAAGTTCGCCTGGCGAGATTTGGCAGGACGTCGACTATACACCATATTACATCGACCAATGTGCTCAGGAGGAAGCAATTGCATCATAACATCAGCATTTAGCAAGATAACATTTGCTGGTTCAAAATTTCCGAGCCCATCGATGACTGGGGGGATATCATTAGCAATATCATCACCAGTTTGGGGCACAACATGATCCGTTGCCTTACCCGGTATCTTGTGTTGCAGGCAAAGCAGTGCATCTGCTGCATCGAGAATTCGTAGAACGTAGGAAACCTTCTGGGAACGATATTTACCACTCATATTGCACTTACCAAATTTGGTAAAAATACGATTAATATATAAGAGTTTAGGTGGCTAAATAATGATGACTAAAGACGAAATTCAATAAGGAGTACGAAATTGTGATGATTACACGTCAAATCGCCACATATGGAACGGCGACGTCATCATAATCATGCATTTCATTAATTGTTCCTGACAATACTTAGTGCTGTCACGCAGCTTAATAAAATATTGTTTTTACAAAATATCTAAGTGGCAATACAAAAGACAAACAAGTAAAATGCCTACTCCTCTCCAGATTCACCCGCCTCCTCCAGCATATGGTGCAACGTTTCCATGCCATCTTCGGCTACTTTGCTTGACAGGTCAGCATACGCCGGCAGGGGATCATCGTACACCGCCTCCAGGGAGTCTGCCATATCTGCTGTTAGCTTGCCCCCTCTTCCTGGAACGCGGGGGTAACCTTGTTCGTTTGTTGGCAGTGGACACAACCCTCATAAATTGTCACACCCCGATATTTCCACGTATTACCGGTGGGCCCGGTGGGGAGTATCGTGACGTAGTTGATATCATCATAAGTCAAACAACACAATATATAAATGCACAGCGGAAGCAAAGATAGATTCATTTCAACTTTAGTAAATTGTAATATTAAATATCACGAAATAGTTGAAACGGATCCACAGGCGGATCAAAATAAAAGAAGATATTGTTCAACAGTTTTATTGACATCCAAGCTTGCGAGACTTATTGTGGACACTAGAAGACAGCCAGCCTAGTACGAGTAGTACATGCACTTAACCTTTTGGAAAATACGTCAGTTTACACTGGTAAATACAATTTAACTAACTCATTTTGAAAAGGGTTTGAAAATTGATTTGAATGCATGTGGCACAAAACATTTTATAACTTGGGATAATTATGTGAATATAATCTTGTAAGTGAATTACATGTTACTTATGCGTTCAGTAGCCCGATCCGTAGACCAGGTTAAAGATTAATAGACACACCACATTATTTGGTTAGGCACTGACGGGTGTACGCCTACACCCCGTGCTTAGGTCGTGGCCATCTCGTAAGATGATGCCAAGGATATCCGGGACATGGTCATTAACCCCCCAAAGGCTTTAAGCAAACAAAACATTTCAAAACGTAGCATATCAAGGATTTAACCTCTATTCGATTAAAGATTCAATTTCGGACCAAGCGGTATTTTATATACCGTACCCCAAGCCCGTATAGGGAAAATAAGTTAAAAGTATTTACCTGAGCTAAATATAAATTCAATCCCAGCCGTATCAAATCAGCAAGTACAGATAGCTTTTACTGGGCTCCTAAATCTGGAACGAAGGTTTTTAATAACCTATTAGATTCCTAACGGGTCTTTAATTAAGCTTATGCTTAGACCGGTTAGTTTTAAAGGAAGATACGGTTCAAAACGCATGATTAAGCGAGAACCGGATTAGAATGTGGTTTAAACCCAACAAGCTTGTATACTTGTGTAATAAGGGTAAACTAAACACATTCTGGATTTTGAGATAAAATGACAAGGTTTAACCCGTTTCGGCTAATTTATGCAAACTAGTTACATAAGCCGATCCGAATGCGAAAAGTGCATAACGGGTAACCAAAAGAGTCATATACAGGTTTCCTAAGTTAATATGCCTTAGATATGTTGTGATATCAGTAGGATACCTTCCATTATGCCCCTAACGAAATTTAAAACCAATTTACGCCCCGTAGGGGTATTTTGGTCATTTAAAATGTTATAAAAGAGTTTATTTATAAATCTGAGTTACAGGTCTGATTTGTCTAGTAAATATACTTAATTTACTAAGTTATATCAGTAGGGTATGACCTATATGTGAAATTTATCATTTAAAACCAAACTATGCACCTTAGGGGTATTTTGGTAATTTCACTTAGGCTTAAAAGGTCAAAACTGGAAACCTGAGTTTAAAAACTTTTACTTACTGTTAATATATAAAAATATACTAAAAATATCAGTAGGTATCAACCTTATATGTTTAAAATAGTTTTAGTACATACTATGCGTTAAAAACGCTTAAAAAAGGCGATTTGGAGCCATTTCCGGGTTTTCAAAAGAAAGCTGATATTTTTATAATTCCAGAAGGCTCAAAATATTTTATTTATCAAATAAAATCAGTAGAAAAAGGTTTGGGGTCAAAAGGATTTGTAAAACTCATTTTATGGCTTAAAAGGGCAAAACCGGCATTAACCGAATCAAACTTAGAGACCTAT
The DNA here is from genome assembly GCA_030545235.1 of Helianthus tuberosus. Lineage (NCBI taxonomy): Eukaryota > Viridiplantae > Streptophyta > Magnoliopsida > Asterales > Asteraceae > Helianthus > Helianthus tuberosus. The sequence goes on along the minus strand of CM060438.1, from coordinate 11,677,386 downwards.
GTTATGCTCAGCCAAAAATTAAATAAAAATCTTCAAAAATCCCAAAATATTATATTACATCAGTGGGTAAAAAGTTTGATATCAAAAAGTGGGTTTAAATAGGCTATACGCTAATTACGTCGTTTAATTAACATAAAGCTTTCAAATTACGCTAATGAGCATAACTCTTAATCTAGACCTCAAACTGATGTCAAAATTTAGGTGCAAGTTTATAAATCAGTAACTAAGGTTATTGTCCTCACACATTTTCAAAATTCTCGTTTTAGGGTCAAAAGGGCATAATAGTCAACATTTAGGCATTTAACGGAAACATGCAATGAACTAGGATTTCTATGGAACCAAGTTGTATAACTTCAGAGAGTTATACTAACCTATAATATGGTCTTAAAGGAATCCTAAGGTATATCTAAACTAAGCTAAATCGGGTCAGAACTGAAAGTCAAAGCAAAAGTCAACTTTTGCGACTTTCGGTTCCGAACCGAGCCTAAACTTAGAATTGTCGGGTTGAATCATGCTTAGGCATGTTCAACTAATATTCACCAAGTTATTAAAGTGAGAAAACTGATTTTTATAGCTTTTATATTAATAGTTATGTATTTTATTTAAAACTAACCCGTTTGACCTTTGTTTGACCCGACAATTAAACTAAGTAAACGTGGTAATTAGGAGGTGCCCTCTTGAGGGTTAATCACCTACCTAATTACGGTCACGTAACCATGTTCGTTGCGAACCAAGGTTCAACCGTTTAAAAGTCAAAGCGTTTGTCGAAAACACTTGACTTTTCGGTTTAAAACGCTAATTTAATTAAACTAGGCATGAAGGGATTACTTACAAGAGTCCAAAGGACTGAAGGAGGTTCTCAAAGGGTTCTAGATCCTTCCAACTCAGAGAATAAGCAGATTTGAAGGGAAAAGTGTGAAAAACAAATGAACTCATCTCCTATTTATACTTTTCGGGACCTCGTAGGATCGCGACAAGTGTCGAGGGGTTAAGATCAGATCATGACAGGTGTAGACTGGTTTTCTCATACCATGTGCAGCCCCTAGAATCGAGTTTGTGGGTATTGGAAACCATCTACAACCGCCAGCAAGAAACAACCTGTTACCAGCTATTTCTGCATCAGACCAGCCCACGCGGCCCGCGTAGGGAACTCAGCAGACTCACGCGGCCCGCCTGCATGTCCACACCAGCAAAACTTGTTTCAGAATGTGCAATATCAGTCCCTGCACTTATAAAAAGGCTTTTCTGATACGTATAGGGACTATTTCACTCATTTCAAGGCTCCACTATAATTCCCACACATAGGGGACATGAAACACGCTCAAAAACATGTCGGATGTCGGTTCGTTTGGCCGTACGGTCACGTTGTGCGTCTAATTACGACGAAACACGAACGGACGCTAAAACTGATCCAAATTAAGCGACGAATGGAATTTTATCAAGGCGATCACTAAAATAAAATATTTTAGTGCCTACATAAATTTTTGGATGTCCGGGTATACTCAGAATGGAAGATATGCGCGAAAGTGCAAACTTGTGCACTTTTTGACACTTTTAGTCCCTGCTTGATATAAAAGTTTATTTTTGCGCACCGAACACCTCTAAGCCTATATATAAGCTATACAACGGATAATTAGGGTATATTTAACTCATGGACATATTCCGGAATGTCCGTTACCATACGAATCGGCATACTTTTGCCGTTTGACGCAATTAGTCCTTAATTGCGCAAAGTAGCGCAAAAATGTTGTTTAATGATATCCAAGCTTTCCAAGGCCCATATTGATCATTTCCAGGCATATACTTAAATGTTACTACGCTCTCTTTTGCTTAGATGGTCACCGAAAGGCGTAGATTCAAAAGTTGACGATTTAGGTCCCTCTATTGCGCAAACTTGCACATCTCATCATTTATTAGCATTGAAGCCTCATCTAATCCATATTAAGCATTCTTGGAAGTATTATTAAACATTATGATGCTTCGGGTTCGCTAAAAGGTCATTCAGAGGTATAATTAAACATATTGACACTCTTAGTCCCTCTAACTTGCAAAGTTGCGCGTAACTTTACTTATAGGCATAAAAACCTTTGACGGCCATTATTTGGCATTCCCGAGAGTATAATTAAATATTATGAAGCTCCCGGTTTGTTAAAAGGTCACTCAGAGGTAAGAATTAACATGTTGATGTTTTTAACCCTTCATTGCGCAAACTTTCAATTAATTACACAAACGGCTACACTCGATCGACAAGTGGCTCATTTGTGAATATAATCATCGTGAGAGGTTATTCAAAAACTTATTTTAGGTATACAAATTGTCACACCCCGATTTCCACATATCACCGGTGGGGGAGTATCGTGACGTGGTTGGCAACATAATAGTCAAACAACACAATATTTAATATGCACAGCGGAAGCAATTTAAAAGATATAATACAACCGAATTTAATATTGTAATATCAATGTCACAATATTCGGAAGTTTATCCACAGAAGGATCGAAAATAAAATATGAAACAATAGTTCAACAGACTTTAGGCATCTTAAGCTTGCGAGACTTCTAACGATGCTAAGGAGAAATCCCAGCCAATTACGCTTAGTACCTGCATTTAATCTTTTTGGGAAAATACGTCAGTTTACACTGGTAAATACAATCAACTGACTCATTTTGAAAAATGATTGAAATTGGTTTGGATGCACATGGCATAAACATTTTATAACTTGATTAAAATGCACAGAGGCAAGATTAATCTTTTTAACTTGGGAGAATTATTTAATATTATAATCTTGTGAACGAATTACATGTTCCTTGTGCGTTCAGAAGCCCGGATCTTGTCCGGGTTAAAGATCAATAGACACACCACTTTATTCTTTTGTGCACTGACGGGTGTACGCCTACACCCCGCGCTTAAGTCGTGGCCATTTCGTAAAATGATGCCAAGGATATCCGGGACATGGTCATTAACCCCCCAAAGGCTTTAAGTAACAAGACTGTTTAAACAAGCCGATCAAATTTATTCAATTACCCACTCAACGGTGGAGAATTTGATGCCCGATCAAGCGGTATGCTATATACCGTAACCCAAGCCCGTATAGGGAAAATAAGTTAAAAGTATTTACCTGAGCAAAGTATAAATCACAATAAGCAAACGCAAGTAGCTTTTACTGGTTCTCCTAATCTGGAATGAAGGTTTATAATAACCTATTTGAATTCTAACGGGCCTTTAGTTAAGCTTAAGCTTAGACCGGTTAGTTTCAAAGATACGGTTCGTACGCACGATTAAGCGAGGACCGGATAGAATGTGATTTAGACCTGACAAGTTCAGAGACTTGTTTAATATGGGTATTTCCTACACATTCTGGATTTTGAGATAAAACCGTTAAGGTTTGACCCATTTCGGCTAATTTATGTAAACTTGTTACATAAACCGAACCGTACGCGTAATAAGCGTGACGGGTATTCACGAGAGCTATAGACAGGTTTCCTAAGTTAATTATGCCTCAAATATGTTGTGACATCAGGAAGATGTCTTTCATTATGCCCGAAACGTATGTAAACACAAACTAGGCCCCGTAGGGGTAGTTTGGTTATTTAAAAGTTTATAAAAAAGTTTAGGTAACAAGCTGAGTTACAGGTCTGATGTAATCAGCAAATATACTCAATTTACTAAGTTATATCAGTAGGTTAAAGTATATAAGTGAAATTTATCAATTATAACCAAACTATGCCCCGTAGGGGTATTTTGGTAATTTCACATAAGCCGAAAAGCTCAAAACCGAAGTCTAAGTTTATCAACCTTTGCTTACTGTTAAAATATTATAATTTGCCTCAAATATCAGTATGTATCAACCCTTGTATGTTTAATATAGTTATAGCACATACTATACGTTAAAAACGCTTAAAAAGGCGATTAAAGGCCATTTCCGGGTTTGATACATAAATCTGATATTTTTATATTTCCAGAAGGCTTAAAATAATTTATTTATCATATGTGATCAGTAGCAAAAGGTTTGGAGTCGTTTAGATATGTAAAACTCATTTTATGGCCCGTAAGGGCAAAACCGACATTTACCGGATTAAGCCTACGACTATGAGTTATGCTCAGCCTAAAATTAATTAAAAATATTTAAAAATCCCAAAATAATATATTACATCAGTGGGTAAAAGATTTGATATCAAAAAGTATGTTTAAGTAGGCTATACGCTAAATACGCCCTTTAATTAACATAAGGCTTTAATTTTACGCTAACGAGCATAACTCTTAATCTACACTTCAAACTGATGTCAAACTTTGCATACAAGTTTATATATTAGTAATTAAAGTTTCTACTCTTTTACATTTCCAAAAATCACGTTTTAAGGTGAAAAGGGCATAATGGTCAACATATGAGCAATTAACGGAATTATGCATATTAATTGGATAACTAATGATCCGAGGTGTATAATCACAGAGGGTTATACTAGCATGTAACCTGGTCCAAATAAAGCTCTAAGGCATTTCTAAAACATGCCATAACGGGTCAGAACTGAAAGTCAAAGTATAAGTCAAACTATGCGACTTTCGGTTCCGAACCGGGTCTAAACCGGAAATTATCGGGTTGAACATGTTGAGACATGCTCTTACACTAATTACCAAGTTATATTAATGATCAAACAGGTTGTATGTGCTCTACTTTGCTAATCATGCATAAATTGCAATTTAATCTTTCTGTTGACTTTTTAATTACACGTTTGACCCGACATTAGACCTAGTTAGAGTGGGAATCAGGGGGAACCCTTTTGAGGGTTTATTACCCACATAATTACCAACTTATAACTACTTTTAATTCGAGATTTGACTGAGCCATTATTAATTAATCTCGAAGTCAAACCGTAATTACGATGGTTTGACTTTTAGCTAAATAACTAAGCTAAACGTAATTAAAGAAGGATTAGCAAACTTACAAAGGTCCTAAGCTTGATTAGTGATCACTTGAGAGTGTCTTGGAGCTCCAGAAATGATCAGATTGCAAGAGGAAGATGTGAAGAACAATGGTGCATATCATGGTCCTTATATAGTGTTTAATCCACCACAATTCTTTGACACATGAGTCTACAACCCACCACAACTGATCAACACATGTTCCTAGTGCTTAGGGGGTGTCTAGGGGTCAAGAGAAATGTGGAAAATCGGATGAGATCGATCAGATTGCACTCAGCAGGCAAAAACCCAAATAATTCGAAGCTGGGCACCCCTAGCGTGACGCTAGGCCCCCCTCGCGTCGCGCTAGGCCCCTTCTGCACAAAATCAATATTTTTAGATTTTTGCGATTTGATCCTTGGCTCTTCAAAATTCGATTAGGCACTTGTTTCTTGCATTATGAACCCTTATAATTGATCTATAAAGGCTTTAAAACATATACCCACTTTGTTAGGTCCCCGGTTAACTTTATTGTTACCCGAAAAGTCCTAACTTTCAACGTTTACGCTTTAACCCTTCGCACACGAATTTAATCATAACTTTCTCATACGATAACGAAACTTTATGAAATTTAAATCGTGCATTCTAGTGAGCATAATTAACCGTTACAAAGCTTCGGGTTTGTCAAAAGGTCACTCAGAGGTATAACTTAAACATGTTGACACATTTAGCCCCTGTAGTTTGTAATCTCTCACTTTTATCTCCGTATGATCCATGATTTATTCGTTTGAAGGTATGAGCATCTTGTAGGGTTAATATACAATATACTTATTCACGGTTGACATTTAGAATACGTATATCCACATACTTTCCATGATTGTCAACTTTAGTCCTTCTATAATATTTCTTTCACACGTTTAAACATTTGACACGTGTCTACACATTATAGGACTTGAATTTTCGAGGTGTTACACAAATACTTCCAGTCCTTTCATAATCAAGGTTTTCGATTTTTCAAAAAATTAGTCCCTTAAATTTACTATTTGACCTTATTAGGGTTTATTACACGTGTCAATACATCATTGGACGTGATTTTACGAGGTGTTACATCCTCACCCCCTTAAAAGAAATCTCGACCTCGAGATTTGCTAAGATGTTGGAAGTTCTTTTTGTCGCATAATGGACTTAACTTCTATAGTATATCTGGAGTCTCTCCAGGCTCCCCAAAGTGACCTTTATATTAGGTACATGTATCCTTTTTGGATCTTCTTAACCTGTCGACCCTTAAATCGAACCAGGTTGCTCATTATATCACAAGTCTGCTTACCGTTATGTGATAGTGCTTCTTGACTTATTGGCGAAACACATCCTTAAATCCTTAGTGTGTAATACATTGCGAGCTCCGCCAAGCTCCTTAAATGGGTTTTAGCTCATAAGCTATTTGATCTTTGATACATTCGATTCCTTCGAATGATTTTATATATTCAGAGCTTAACTAGTCTGATAATTAACAAATTGGCACACCCTTCCAGGGTGATATCTTTGTTGAACCTTATTCCTTAACAAGGACTTAGGAGGGTTGCTATTCTCATTAATCTTTGATTTTCTGCCAAAACTGGCAACTTACAGATGATCATGGATTTGTATGATCCTATTCGTTGTTTCCAAGGCAACCTTCAGATCCTGATGATTGGACGTACCAATCTTCTATTTAACAATAGATATTCAACATTCCATCTAAGCAAGGTCTCCAAAGGAGCAGCCTTGATACTTATACACCAACTATTATAGAAAAACTTATCTCAAGGTGAAATAGTTATTCCAACCATTACTTAAAACTAATCTTAAGGGATAGTTAATCCTCACAGTCAGTCGAACAAATCGACGATCCTGGGCAGCTAATGGAAATTCTTAATTGTTCCCTAATTAGAGTTGTGGTAATCAATGCATAAGAAAAATGAACCGTCTTTCTTAATTAACTATACCGAATCCTCGGAGTATTGAGTTAGGCTATATAAATTTTCTACTTCAAAACTTACTTAATCAGGGTTTCGATTCTTCCAATGATGGTACTAGCCGTCTTGGGGATTTCATAATAATACAGCCCTAAATGGGATGTAAGCCTTAACTCGACTTGCCTTTCAGGAGGTGAACAGGGTAATTCTAGGAGAAGGTAATCAAGATACAAGGAGGTTATAGAGATTTTTCATATCTCAGGCTCCAGTTTATCCATTATTGATTGCTTGTGTCAAATAAATGACACATTTATGTTACAAGTCCACAAATTCCTTAATCGGAAACATTTACTTGGACAATTTCCATTATGGATATCTTCTTTGAATACCATTAGTTGACTTTAGTACCATATGACTATCGGGATATCTTTGTGGTCCCATGCATTAAACCTCCATACTGATCAGGCATGGAAGCAATCTATGGAACTTATTAAGATACATCAATCCTCATATGGCGCTTTTATCATACTGTCTAGTTTTCGCAATCGGTAGAGATTGAAGAGATATCAACTATGTATGCCGACGCACTTCTTCTAGGGAAAGATACTTCTAGAATTCTATGATTAGGGGTTTCTGACAGGAACAGAGGAAATGATTCTCATGATTTTGCCTGTAAGTTTTACCTTACACTTAATATCTAGGGTTCTTACGGGGAAAATTTCTAAAAGTTTGCTAAGCTTATGGTCTTATGAGAGACTTAGCGGTATCAGAAACCAAACGTAACTCTTAACAATAAAATCACAATAAGGAATTTATCTAGTGTCATTATTAATGTGAACTGGCTCTAATCATTCATTAGGAGGGTTATACGCCTCCATTCCTAAACCTTTTTCACTTAGCTGCGTAATTCTTTGACAAATTTAGGGCAGTCTCAGCTTTGACCGGTTATTTCTTAATCTATACCATGTGAGTAGCTGAGGTAGATCCACAATGGACTTATAATAAGCAGGCTTTGAAACCTTAATGTGCCCTCTTATTTCCGTTACTAACCACCAATAATTATTGCATTAAGCTTAGGTTTTGGGTAATTGGAATAGGGTACTATCTCAGCCAATGAATTAATTTTTTTTTTTTTTATAAAAGGTCTTTCTAATAAGGTCCTTAACACTCGGTCCATCCCATAATGTATAAGGGGATCTCTCTTATGGACTCCATTAATGTCCTCACTAATCAAGGGTATTACCATCGAATGATTGTGATGCATACTTTACTGTGTGCTTTCCAGCAGTTATGCTGACATACCTAATGGTTTCTACTTCATCCAACAATTTCTTGTAATCGATGGTCCCTTTTTACTATTGAAGTCTCTTGACTTCTAAGAGACGAAGCACTTTTAAGTACATCCTAAAGAATGGGCTCCTTGCCACATATGATTTTATTTGTATTATTCTTCACATATGAAGTATGAATAAAGCTCTTATCATGAGTAGCGACATGTGTTTTAGAGCAAACAACATTTGGCTTCTTGAATCTTCTCATGACTTTTCTCATATCCTTTCTAATAGGTGCATAAATTACAGTTTTGGAGATTAACTCCATTAACATCGAGGTTCACATTGGATGCACCATTAATATTTGTCGCATCTCCAGTC